>JASDQU011400798.1:40790-69805 GCA_032191745.1 Picea mariana
TTTATGATTACACAGTGTTATTAAGAGTTGTTGTTTACTCAAAGGTAATGGAAATGAAACTTATGTTGTATGACTCTGACCCAACAATGCAAGGATGAGAATGAAATATATCACTTTTCGTTCAATGAATCCTATGTATGGGAGAGAGAAGAAGTTTTCCAGATCAACCTTGAACTATAATGCAAAATTTCCTTTCAAATGCCAACAAAAACAATCATATGTCAAATGAAAATTCTCTATTGTGTCTTTTCAAATACTTCAACAAGCTCAATAATTTTATTTTTCAATGTTTTCTAAAAACAAAAACAATTTTTTGAAAGAAAAACTTGTTTGTTCACTTTTCAAAAAGTACTCAGACTATGACAGTGAGAGTACATAAAATCCAATCAACGAACAAGCAAATATCCCAATCCACTCTTTCAATGAAAGCAAATATAAATAAAAACCAATTTAGTCTTTTCAAATGCAAAAGAAAATGACCTTTCAAACCATAAGCAAATGAGAAAAACCAAGCACGTAACTCTCAACCAATCACTGGTTCTTAACTAATCAGACACACTCAACTTCTGAAGTCAGATCGAATGGTGTTACCAAGAAAAGCCAAGAAACGAAAGTCAAGCCACAAATGACAAGAAAATCCTTGAAACCCTAAGACTGTTCATGCACACAAACAAAGACAAGAAATATACCAATCAGAGGTCCAAGAAGTTCATAAGAATCAATCAAACTGATATGGGCAGTTAGAAAAACCAAAACTCAAATTCAAAATTTTGAAAAATCTTGTTCGCAGGCAAGCAATATCACACTGTGCGAGAATCACTGATTCTCATAGGTGACCCTTGAGAAGGGTGCGAGAACCTCACACTGAAACCTATAGGTAGGGTACGAACCTTACCAAGTCTCGCAGGCTGCAATGAAGTGCAATGCAAGAATTCCTTAACATAATAAAAAATTTGAAAATTGAAGAAAAATTGACAAAGGCTTCTGGACCCAAAAGGTCTATCAGGATATCCTGAAGACTCAGAGACAGATAAGACAGGAGAAAAATGAAACCAGAGCAAATGGCCACAGAAAAACACAAAAAACCACAAAGAAAATGGGATTGTTCCCCAGTGGAGTCGCCAATTTTGTTATTGGATAAATCCGTAAGTGCAGACACAAACCGATCTCCCTAGATCCATCTGGATCTAGAACAAAGCAAGATAGAATAATACTCTTTCCCTAGATTTTAACTATTTAATGTACTAGGAGGCAAGAACAAAGAACATACCTTATGATCGCTTCCTTTGGACTTTGTTTCTCCCGCTTTGCTCCAGTGCTCTCATACAGTCAATACCAAAACAATACAAACTAACCGAAGTGAAGAAAGCACAATCTATTCAACAGTCAATCTATGTATATGATCAAGGAGTTATACAATAAAGTGGAACTAACTTTATGGGAAAGGAACACATTACTGTATCATATTAATGGAAAGTAAAGATTACAACCTAAGCCTTGATGTTGCAAACTTCCTTTCAATGGCCCTTGGCTCCGACACACACACTTGCTCACTTGCATGAACAAGATCAACCACCTTTGATAAACTTTCTGGAGTTTCTTAGCTGCTGTAGCTTCAGTCCTTCACACAATATTTCACAAATTCTCCAATGAGACTTGCTTCTCCTTGTTTGCTTAACCTTTTCCATGAGAATTCACTCAATATATAGAAGAGAATGAATTGGTTACTTGGATAAGAATGATCCCAAAATATCAGGGAATCCAGTACTAGGATAAACATTTGAATGCCATCTCATCCTTCTAGAATATTCCCTTCTAGAAGCTTCGAGAATTCATCTTTTTCCCTTCTTAAGAAAGAGTTCGCACCCTAGCAGTTCAACACAGTGCGAACTTCTCGCACCCTGGCTTAAGGAAGCTTGCGAGAATCATGCATTCTCACAGGCAAATATACTAGCAGCCTGCGAACAGTCCTCAAAAATGTGATTTCTAGAAAGAGATGAAGGTAACTTTTCTCAGGAAAAAGTTCTAATGAAGATCCTAAATACACCATCATCAACACATCATCATGATGACCAAAATCATGGGTAATAGAATGCCCCCCAAAGTATGAGGTTGGAACCAGTGATAGCCGATATACTTTGTAAGCTGCATGTGTGTGTCAGGAACCAGGAGCACATCTAATCAGAAACCTGTGAACAACCAAGCGTCTGCAGAATATCATAAATAACAATTCTGAGGTAGGCATTCCCATACTCAAATCATATACTGATGACATTATAGACATGGGTCATGGCCACCAATCATATACTGTGGATCCATGCCGTCAAAATATAGCATAGCCACCATAATACATTGTGGATCTATGCAAGAAATTTCAAATCAAGATGACATAGCCACGAAACATACAAAGTGGATCTATGTGTCGCAAATTATACATACTTCATCATAACCTGGATCACAAAGATGATATCCAAGGTCTTCAATTTCATCACCGAAAGTACGAATCTAACCATGTGATTACATGTGTTGAAGTCGAACATGGTAGAAACCACTTGATTACCGGTCATTGATGAAACCATTAACAAGTGCGAGGGAAATCACCATTGATGTCAATGACTCCCAAGGTACCATAGTACAATCCATCTAGTGTGAATAAATGAGCTGAAGTCGAACATTCGATGGAATCTTTCGATCAGGGGTCAATGATGTAAACCCACTGTCGAAAGCGAGGAAACCTACCATTGAGGCATGCAAGCTCCAAGGCACCAAATAATTTCTAAGTCTTGATTCCGGATAATGAGATGAAGTCGACAGAACAAAACTCATCACAGGAGGGCCTTGATGTATCCCCCATCAATGACACGAAATGAGTAACAAATTTTGAAGGTGAAACAGAGTAGGACTTAGACACAGGGAAGGCCGACACGGAGAGAATGGATAACTGCAGATGGCCGACTCAATATAGGTTTCAAATGGAATTCTCTTAAACATATGAATGACACGACCAATGATTTGGTAGCATTGACTCAAAGAAAACACATGGAATGAACTCGTAATCAAATTGAATGAGAGACAAATGGATTTCCCAAACCAACTTCAAATGATAAATAAGGGGTGTCATGTTCAAGAGTGACACTTACTTCCAATTAATACGACGATGAAAACATATCCCTTTCCCAAATTTTCCCCCACCATTTCTGGCAAGTACCTCTTTATTTTTACGCACGCTTGAGGAGGATAACATATGCTTGTTGATGTAATCTCATCCTTTGGACGAGTCGCTCAGAGTATATTTAACGACCCCTAAGAAGGAGTGGTTCGGTCCCATCACAGGTCTATCAATGTTTGTTTAACGAGTCCATAGATAGTAAACTCGAAGGTTTTTCAAGATTATAGAGTTTGGAAAAACACTTAAAAGAGAACTCTCTCAATTCTTTTTTCATAAAATAGTCTGGATGAGACCGAAAAAGAGATAAATTATTGCTCACCAGACGCTTACTTCAAATACTTTATCGAGCGTGAAAATAGCAAGATCGCTTGACGATCTTTTCATGTTTAGAGAGTCTGAAAAGAGCTTAAAGAGAACTCCAAGGGGGTTCCTTTTTCGTATAACCTTGTTGAGCCAAAAAAAGTGATAAAAGTATGCTCAATCATGTTCTCATGTATTTACGAGCGCAAGAACGGACAAAAATGACGCTCAAGGTTTTATGTAAAAACCATAAAAACAATCGAAACACATGATGTAAAAAGAAAAACATGTCCATATCCCTGTATTAAATCGTCGCACCTACAAGAATTACACTCAACATGAAATTAGGGATTAGGGTTTAGTCAATAAATAATCAAAAAACCCAAAATGATATAGTAAAAGTAAATAAAATGAGTCAATACTCTTTTTTACCATACCATTTTACATTTCCACTATTGAGCTCAAAAAGCCCCTCTTTTACCCTCCGAGTTCAGCGTTAGATTGCGGGAGCTACGAGAGACCATTCAGTGAGCCGTCTACAACATTAAGGTAGGCTCT
This sequence comes from Picea mariana, assembly GCA_032191745.1. NCBI lineage: Eukaryota > Viridiplantae > Streptophyta > Pinopsida > Pinales > Pinaceae > Picea > Picea mariana. The sequence goes on from JASDQU011400798.1 coordinate 44,818, forward strand.
TCATCCTTAACATTTTCATGTTTTCATTTTGTCATTTCATTGATTAAATTTCCATTTTTAAGATGTTTTTCTAGGCCCTATATGCGCGTTGTCATTCTTGCAGGCAGCCCATACGGGGCCTGTGAGAATGATGCATTCTCACAGGTGATCCTTAAGCCACCTGTGAGGTTCTCACACTGTGCAAATGGGGCACCTGCGAGAACCGCAAAGCCCAATTTTTTTTTTAAATTTTTAGCCAAATGAAAAAGATGTAAAGCATGAAAAGTTATTAATCCTCCTTTTATGTTCCTTGTGCAGATAATTGGGCATAAACATGGTGCTTGAGTGGCATGAAAGGGAACATGAAGAGGATAATTAAATGGCCAAGAATCATCCTCCTACCATAGCTACATTGAGATATTGTGGGCTCTTGAAATACTTTCGCATCCCGAGCATGAGGGCCCAAGTCAGACTACTAGAGTGCCTGGTCCATATGTGGGACCCAGATCAGCAGGTTTTTCATGTGGGAGCTCACAAATTGTCCATAGACATTGAGGACATATACTTTTTGACTGGATTTTCCAGGCATAGGTACTATGTCAGCCTGATCGGTAGTAGAGGTGGTGGGCTAGAGATGAGTGAGTACTGCAATCAATACTATGTACCCGAGGCTGAAAGGAAAAAAGGAAAAGTGGCTATCTGGGGGGTACAAGACTTGACCCTTCATACTATCCTTTTCACTATAGCTCGGATGGCTGGGAGTTTTTCTCCTCATATGGCATTACAGAGCTACTTCCAGTACGCCATCGAGTGTACTGAGCCTCGAGTATTCAACTAGGCAGATGTTGTGCTTCGCAGTATCAAAAAACAATTAACCAAATGTAGGCGGGGTGACCTTAAGCAATTCGGGTATGGATCTTTACCGGTATCCTTCTTCCTCGAGCGGGTCCCATTACTGAGGCTACAGGTGGAGTGGAACATACTGGTTCCCAAGGATCTGTGGATGCTGAGATGGTGTCGACTTATGGCCCGACACGTAGCAGGACCTATCATCAAATATGATGATACGTTTTTTGAATGGCTTCAACCACAGATGTTGATGGTTGATGACTACGCTTATGCTAGGTTGGATTTCCGAGGAGATCCATATTTGGCATTGCCTGAGGACGCTCAGTGGGGGGACCTTGGTAAGAAGGACACACATTTTTTCCTTTTTAAATGTTTTTGAACTTTGTTAACATATTCAAATGTTTTTGTTTTATATGTTTATCCAAAGACTAATACAAAATTGTTTGTTAATAACACAGATGTTGGACTGTATAGACCTCTTGGCACTTCTCCTATCTAGAGGCGAGGAGAGATAGCAGCAGCACCACAGTATGCTGAGGATTATCAGGTGGTAGAACAGAATTTAGAGGGCCTGACAACAGACATTCCAGATATGACTCTGGAAGAGGTTCCACGACGCGATCAACGTCACACTGTAGGGGTATCAGCAGCTATGGGTTGACTTCTCTGTAGGGTTTCTAGGGCATTCATGTGTTACCATGAACGTCATCCATGAAATCATTTTGTAGAATCTATGAGCTTCAAATTTTGATATTTTGGTCTTCGGACAAACTTTTTGTAAAAAACTTTTTTGATCATTATATATACAGACGGCTTCTACCGGTTCACTTTATATTGTGTGAATTTTGATGTGTTTAATTTATAAATGGTTCAAATGTCTGTCCAATACATAATTAGCCAATGCATCTGTTAATGTATTAAGACATCTAGGAATATGCTAATATTCAATGTCATCAAAATAATGTTCCAAGAGGCGAATTCGCAAATACACCCGTAACAAAGTAGGAATTCGAATAGAGTAGATATTACTTAGTTGTAGTACTACAAGCTACAAGTCAAGTCGCACAACCAAATGACGAATTCCAAGTGAGATAGCATCAACTAATAATTCAATAACTACGCTATACTCTACAATGTTTTTGGTTGCATGGCCGAGGCACACACCTTGTAAAGATACAAGTTCATTTGTTGGGGTATAGTTTGCCCACGCAGCAGAAGCAAGGTTCCAAGTACTACGGCTAGCACCATCAGCGAAGACAATATAGGGTAGCGAAGACTCCGACATCTGGAAATTAAACACAATGTCACATAAGGGTAGAGACCAAATAACGACCAAAGAAAAGTATAGTAACACACACAAAGTATGATACATTAAAATAAAAGTACTTGTGCACAAATGATTTATGCATAGTACTTCTTCAAGTACAACCCATTCCTGGGTTCATTTAAAGGGATACCATCATAATCTAACAGCTCATATGCTCCTTTTTCCAAAACTCGGCGAACAATATAAGGACCTCGCCACATTGGTTTGAATGTCCCAGCTCCTAACACATCTCGATCCTGTTCATAGAGAAGAACAAGATCACCTTCAAAGAAAATGCGAGGCTTGATGTGATTTTCATATTGTGCCTCGACACGTTTCTTCTAGGCTTCTATTACTAGAGTGGCTTCACGTTGAGTTTCGTCTAATCGCATTAGATACAATAGACGTTCTTCTTCAGCAGAAGTATTGGGTAAGAGTTCGACAAATAGCTTCAGAGAGGGTATCTCGCATTCTATAGGAAGAATGGCTTCCACACCATTGACTAATTGAAAAGGCGTAAACCCAGTAGCAGATTTGACAGATGTCCGGTATGCCCACAATGCCAAAAAAAACATTGTGTGCCAACTTGTTTTATGAATTCCTATCATCCGTCGAAGCATAGTTATAAGAACTTTGTTGATTGCTTCGACCTGGCCATTATCTTGTGGATAATAGGGCATTGAGTTATCATGGTGAAGACCCAACTTTTCCGTAAGTTGAGACATCATAAAATTCCTAAAGTGACTACCATGATCAATGACGATAGCTTGGGGAACACCAAAATGAGCTATGAGGTGATTAAAAAGAAACAATGCTGCGGTCTTTCCAGTATTATTGAATGTCGACATCACCTCGACCCATTTTGTAAAGTAATCAATAGCTACAATGATGTAACTATGCCCCCCGGCCGAGTGAGGGTGACATGTCATGAAATCGATGCCCCATTTCACAAAAGGACCATCTGAGACCACAGGATGAAGAGGAGCAGGATGTGACTGAATTTTCTGATTGTAGTTCTGGTAGGCATGGCATTTCAAAACAACAGTAATGCAGTTGTTAAACAAAGAAGGCCAAAAATACCCTCCACGTAAGATCTTCAATGCAGTAGCATACCCAGAGATATGACCATCACATGCTCCAGAATGGAAGTCATTCAAAGCTCTCTCTGCTTCGTCAAATGTTAGACAACGTCGAAAAACATAGTCAATTCCTCGACAGTAAAGAGTATCTCTAACGATAATGTATTGACGAGCTTGATAGCATATGTGACGTCGTTCAATACTAGAAAAAGTAGGCCGAGAAGTCTGGGTTTGGAGATATATAATGATATCCCCATACCAAATATCATCAGTGCTAATAAGGAAAAGAGATTCATCGGGTAATGAATCTACTACTACACTTTCTGTGGAAAATTGAGGAAAATTGCATATCAACTCAGCAAAAACTAAGGATTTCTTAGACGTGGCATGATCGAATTCCAAGTCAAACTCCTGGAGTATGACAATCCATTTGGAGTATTTTTCCCCTAGCAATTGACATGTCAAAATGTGTTGCATAGGGTTGCAATGATAAATCACTATGGTTTTCCGTGAGAGGATATAATCCGAAAGCGTTGGATGGCTTGAACGACAGCCAAGGCCAGTTTTTCAACATGTTGATACTTGATTTCAGTTGATGTGAGACTTCGACTCAAGTAATAAATAACATGTTCATCGTGCACAGCATCCTCTTGGATGAGAACCATGCCAATAGTATACTCCGAGGTGGCAAGATAAAGAAAACAATCATGACTATAATCAGGAGGAAAGAGAAGTGGAGCTCGCATGAGGGACAACTTCAAAGCTTTGAAAGCATTGTTAGCAATGGTATCCCAAATGAACTCTGAATCTTTCTTTAACAGTCATGCAAAACCATGAGTAATCTCGGCGTAATTAGGGATGAAACGACGAAGAAAGTTTTCTTTCCCCTGCAAACTTTGCGACTGATGCAGTGTAGAAGGAGGAGGGGGATTAAGAATCGCCTCAACCTTAATAGGATTCACCCTGATCCCTTGACAGAAAACGATAAATCCTAGAAGATGGTCGGATTCGACGCAAAAAATGAATTTATGAGGATTTTAACGTATACGATAGAACTGGCAGTGAACAAAAATGGCTCGGAGATGACTGGGGTGATCGTCTTCGCGCAAAGAATGAGTTGGTAAATCATCCAAATAGGGTTGAACAATATGCTTTATATCATGAAAAGAATAAGACATAGCGCATTGAAAAGTGGCGCCCGCATTCTTAAGTCTGAAAGGGAGTTTCCTATAGGCAAAAGTACCCCAAGGACAAATAAAGGCAGTCTTATGTTGGTCCTTGGGAGAAATGTTAATTTGATTATAGCCAGAGAAAACATCCATGAGAGAGAAGATTTCACTTTCGGCATAGTCATCGACAATCTGGTTGACGAAAGGGGTTGGAAAGTTTTCTTTTGGACAAGCTTTGTTAATATCCCTATAATCAACACATACATGAATACTGCCACCTTTTTTGTCAATCAGGACAGGATTGGAAACCCATTCTGTAAGAGCCACCGGATAAATAGAGCCAACTTTCAGAAGTTTATCGACTTCAAGCTTTATAGCAGCCGCTTTACGGGGGTGAACTGGACGGGTTTAGTGCTGAGATATGTCTTTATCTCATGGACAACAATTGCAGGGTCGATACTTGGCATTTCTTCATAGCTCCAGGTGAATATGTCACGAAACTCTTTTAACAGGGATGTATAGGTGACTACTTCATCCTGGGAATAGGACGCTCCAATATGGACATTTTTGATGATTCCAGGTTTAACGGATATGTCAACGGGAATCCTGGGAGAGATATTACTAAGGTTCCCTTCGACAAACACATCATGTGCAGATTCGGGAATGATCGATGGAGTCAAAATCCGTTTGTATTTCTCAAGAGTTTGTTGTTCCAGAAAGAGTATGGAACGATGATGCCTATCGTCCCAAGGGGTTTCCTCCATGACGGACATGATCATCTCCTCAGTGGGAAAGATAACATGAAAAAGATCAAGAGACAACTCATCGAAAGAAGAAGTAGAAGGTGTTGTCGATTGAATGGCCTGATAAGCAGATTCAACCGGACTTAACGACATTGCGTCGCCGAAACGAAGATGATCTCCAAGATCAGGGACTATCCAAGGGTCAAAAGACATAGGAAGTTCATGAGGCACGGTGGAAATCATGTTGATAGAGGCGACAGACAGGCATGGAACATCGGGCAGAGGAATGGGGAAAGTACCCATTAACGAGGAGTCCTTTAAAAGGCCTACATCGACATTCTCATAACTTGGTCGGGTTTTAGCAATAAACGACACATTGTCAGTACGAGTATCAGAATTGAAGAAGGCAAGTTGGTCAATGGTAACAACCTTTCCTTGGTGAGAGAGACGTACTAAACGGAAAAGTGTTGACACAACGGCACACATGGAATCGATCCAGCTGCGGCCAAGTAAGAGATTATAATCAAGGGGAGCGTCAAAGACTTCCACTTCAACTTGGACCATTTTACCTTCTAGTGTAATTGGCAACGAAGGAAGAACATTGTAAGGCTTAAAACAAGATCCATTGAAGGATTTAAGAGTGTTTTTTGATTCATTCAAGGGAGGAGAGCCAATGGCTTTCCAACAAGCAAAAGACATTACACACATTGAGGCACCCTCGTCGATAACAGTTCGGCAAATGTTCTTGTCAGAGACAACAACTTGTATCTAGAATGCAAGTTGAGGGGGTAACCTTGGAATATGATCATCCAAGTCAAAGACTATTAAATTCATATCGGTTGGGTCAATTCCACCTATAGCTTTCAACAGTGCCTTCCGTTGTGCAGGACAAGATTGAAGGACTTCAAGGGATGACATCGCTAAAGGTGCCTGGGCCAGATCTTCAACAATGTTGTAGTTCTGGGCCACGTGAGCATGAGGATTGAAAGCTGATTTCTGAGCAACACCCTTAGAGGGGGGTCATAGAACTGTATCAAGGCTCGGTCGTTCGAGATGAAGAGGACCGTTTGTAGGTGGAGTCGGTCGAGAGGGTTGTACCAAAGAAGGATGTAAATCATCAACCTTCTCCATAGAAGGAGAATAAGCTTTGGCTCTAGTTGTGAGTGAAACGTTGTTGGGTTTAGAATCACCAGTACACATCAAAACATATGATGTAGTAGAAGTAGATGGTTGGTCATGAATGACCAACTAAGCCTGTTGTTGAGATGGGAAGGGTTGTGACAAGACAGCCGGCGTAGACGGTTTTGGGTTTCCCTGAAGGAACTTAGTGACCTCGGCACGTCATGGAAAATCCTTCATGTAGTGATCATCACCACAGATAAGGCAAGGGTATCGGGGTTTGTGCTTATCCTGATCATCAATAGGAGTAGTTTTAGGCTTCTCTGCTTGATTATTATTTTTTCCCTCCTTATTCTTGCCTCTCCCTTTTTTCAATTTATTTTTACCGGTTGGGGTAGATTGAACGACGTTCACCTCAGAAGTTTTACTGGTGGAAGTGGTAGGAAACAGATCATTTTGAACATTAGAAGAAGCAGACTTAGGATTTGTGCTTGAAATAGAATGTGATTGGGCTTGGGCAGTACCAATCACANATCAAGATATTGAGCATGACTTATAGTCTGCTCTTTCATGACAATGCCACCCATGGCAATGTCCTTACCAATTTCATTCACAAAAGATTTTGTAAACCATTCTGCCAGTAACTGATCAGGGAGTTCAAGTTTAATGAGACGTTGATGTCTTCGCCACTCATGGATATGATTAGATATATGAGTGCCTTTAGTCTGTTTGAAGGAATTCAAAATCTCAGTCCCAGTATCATAACGGATCGGTAACTAGTAATGTGTAAGAAAATCCATAGCTAGGGTGTTGAAATCAGAGAAGAAACCTCGTGGCAATTCAATATACCACTTCACAGCAGAACCGGTAAGGGTTTGTTGAAAAAGACGTAAACGAATAGATTCATCCATCAATGAGTTGGATGAACACGATAGGTGAAAATTCATAATGTTATTGTTCGGGTCCTCTCCCACTTTACCATCGAATTTAGGAATGTCCGATGGAAGCTTGGATGGAAGAACAGGCCATTGGGGAGAGTGACGAATAGGATCATTTAAAATCCTAGACAAATCTGGCAAATCCAAAGTAGCAAGAAAAGGTAACTGTCGATTTACCTATGGGTAGTGGTGGCTTTGGGGTGGAAGCCCTATCAGCAAACCAGTAGGACCCTAAGAAGTTTGCCCATAATAGGAAGAATCAGGCAGATTCAGTGGTGGTTGGAGAGGATAGTAGTTTTAGGGATTGTAACCTTGAGTTTGATTAGGGACCCAAGTCTAAGCATTCTGACCTTGACCCCAAATAGGATTAGGTATACCTAGATATGGTTGGCCTATAGTAGGGACAGGCTGCTACCCCCCAGTCATTTGAGGAAGATTTTTTATCATCTGATTCCAATACTAGGCCAAAGAGGGAGGTATATTTTGTCCAAAAGGTGGGGTTGGTCCCCCTATCATAGGTGGTGTTCCAACCGGAAATTATGTCCCAATCAAAGGTTGTGTAGTAAGTGGAATATGTCCGGTAAGAGGAAGTTGAGTTGTACCACCTTGTCCACCAATGGGAACCTGCAAGTTTGGTGTAATGGACAGGATAGTGCCACTAGGATTAGGATTGCCAAAAGGAAATTGAGGGAGTGTCGGAATAAAACTGGGAATAGGGTGCCCAGGAAAAGAAGGACCACCTGGAGAACCAGCTGAGGTTTGCAGAGGTTTTGGAGCAGAAGCATTCAACAAAGCATTCAATGCATGGTATCCAGGTGGTAATGTCGGAGTGACATTGGGTGTTCGCTGTGTGTTTATAGGAGCAAGACCAGCTGTAGTGAACCTGGTCGGGACACTCATAGTGTTCACGAGATGGGCCATCTCAGCAGGGAGAGTAAAGTGATAAGTGGTATTCACTGGTACAGTCTCTGTCTCAGAAAACACCAGAGGGTTGATTTTGGAGACCACAGACGAACCAGGACTAAAAAGGGTCCTTCGGAAATCACCTGCATACCAAAAAGGATCTTGGCCTTCTACACCGATAAAAGGCCCAATGGGTGATCCAGAAGAGGTAACAACTAATTCTCTGGAATAATTTAATCGCACAAAGGGTTGTTCACCATGGAGAATTCGAAAGTCCTCTCTAGTATTGGTAATTCGAAAAGGTTCTAGAGATTCAGTTGATTCCACTTGTGGTGTGGTAACAATTGCGGCTTCACCTTGCCGAGGAGAGCCCTTAGGTGTAGCTGTAGACAAGGTTTGTGAAGCGTCCAGATGCTCTGGAGATAAACCCTGCATTCTATGTGAATGACGTGGGGGAGTTATTGTAAACGAGTAACAAGCACCGCGAAGAAATTCCTATGGTCAACTTCGAGAAACAAAAAACACGCGCTAGTAAACAAAATCTAGGAAGCAACACCAGGCAAACAAGACCTTCTAATTTCAAAGCCACTAGTTGGTGATGAAATCCAACGTCACAACAACGATACGAGAAGGGGCAGGGCTAGGGTGTAAAATTTACGTTGATGACTTGCTTAACGGACTTACACCCTGGTGCAAGCTCCCACACATAATCATGGGTATACCCTCCAAGGAGCTCGAGCGAGTTTGGTCAACGTCAATTCGAGGCACCATGAAGACTTTCCCCTCGAAAGTCACCTTGGGTAAGAACCTAGAGAGATAGGCCACTAAGGTCACCACAAACAACAGTAAAACCTGGGGGAACAGTCGACAGTCTGATCCACTCAAAAGGCTTCCACTCATCATTGTGGGTATACCTCCGAGTGACCCCCGTAATACGTGCAATCTCTACACTGATGTCAACAAAGAAGGGTGAGTAACTCTACCAACACCAATGTGACCTAGTGCTTGACCCTTGTTTGAGAAGGGCTTACCAGGAAAATATGTTGTAGATGGAATTTAACACTCCCTAACTCAAGATGCTATTGTGTGTTTTATGATTTTGGAGAGTGTATCCCTCTTCCTACTCCAAATTGCTAGCCTAACTAAATGTTGGTGTAAAAGAGCCCTAGAAAAAGAGTTGCTAGATAAATTTTATGATTACACGGTGTTATTAAGACTTGTTTTTTACTCAAAGGTAACGGAAATGAAACTTATGTTGTATGACTCTGACCCAACAATGCAAGGATGAGAATGAAATATATCACTTTTTGTTCAATGAATCCTATGTATGGGAGAGAGAAGAAGTTTTCTAGATCAACCTTGAACTATAATGCAAAATTTCCTTTCAAATGCCAACACAAACAATCATATGTCAAATGAAAATTCTCTATTGTGTCTTTTCAAATACTTCAACAAGCTCAATAATTTGATTTTTCAATGTTTTCTAAAGAGAAAAACAATTTTTTGAAAGAAAAACTTGTTTGTTCACTTTTCAAAAAGGACTCAGACTATGACAGTGAGAGTACAGAAAATCCAATCAACAAACAAGCAAATATCCGAATCCACTCTTTCAATGAAAGAAAAAATAAATAGCAAACCAATTTAGTCTTTTCAAATGCAAAAGAAAATGACCTTTCAAACCATAAGCAAACGAGAAAAACCAAGCACTTAACTCTCAACCAGTCGCTGGTTTTTAACTAATCAGACACACTTAGCTTCTGAAGTCAGAGTGAATGGTGTTACCAAGAAAAGCCAAGAAACGAAAGTCAAGCCACAAATGATAAGAAAAGCCTTGAAACCCTAATACTGTTCATGCACACAAACAAAGACAAGAAAGATACCAATAAAAGGTCCAAGAAGTTCATAAGAAGCAATCAAACTGATCTAGGCAGTTAGAAAAACCAAAACTCATTCAAAATTTTGAAAAATTGTGTTCTCAAGCAAGCAATATTACACAGTGCGAGAATCATTGATTCTCGCAGGTGACCCTTGAGAAGGGTGCGAGAACCTCGCACTGAAACCTATATGCAGGACTCGAACCTTACCAATTCTCACAGGCTGCAATGAAGTGCAATGCGAGAATTCCTTAACATAATTAAAAATTTGAAAATTGAAGCAAAATTGACAAAGGCTTTTGGACCTAGAAGGTCTATCAGGATATCCTGAAGACTCAAAGATTGATAGGATAGGAGAAAAATGAAAACAGAGCAAATGGCCATAGAAAAACACAAAAAAACACAAAGAAAATGGGATTGTTCCCCAGTGGAGTCGCCAATTTTGTTATTGGATAAATCCATAAGTGCAGACACAAACCGATCTCCCTAGATCCACCTAGATCTAGAACAAAGCAAGACAGAATAATACTCTTTCCCTAGATTTTAACTATTGAATGTACTAGGAGGCAAGACCAAAGAACATACCTTCTAATAACTTCCTTTGGTCTTTGTTTCTCCCGCTTCACTCCAGTGCTCTCGTATAGTCAAGACCAAAACAATACAAACTAACTGAAGTGAAGAAAGCACAATCTATTCAACAGTCAATCTATGTATATGATCAAGGAGTTATACAATAAAGTGGAACTAACTTTATGGGAAAGGGACATATTACTGTATCATATTAATGGAAAGTAAAGATTACAACCTAAGCCTTGATGTTGCAAACTTCCTTTCAATGGTGCTTGGCTCCGACACACACACTTGCTCACTTGCATGAAGAAGATCAACCACCTTTGATAAACTTGCTGGAGTTTCTTAGCTGCTGTAGCTTCAGTTCTTCACACAATCTTTCACAAATTCTCCAATGAGACTTGCTTCTCCTTGTTTGCTTAACGTTTTCCATGAGAATTCACTCAATATATAGGAGAGAATGAATTGGTTACTTGGATAAGAATGATCCCAAAATATCAAGGAATCCAGTACTAGGATAACCATTTGAATGCCATCTCATCCTTCTAGAAGATTCCCTTCTAGAAGCTTCGAGAATTCATCTTTTTCCCTTCTTAAGAAAGAGTTCGCACCCTAGCAGTTCAACACAGTGCGAACTTCTCGCACCCCCGCTTAAGGCAGCCTGTGAGAATCATGCATTCTCGTAGGCAAATATACTAGCAGCCTGCGAACAGTCCTAAAAAATGTGATTTCTGGAAAGAGATGAAGGTAACTTTTCTCAGGAAAAAGTTCTAATGAAGAGCCTGAATACACCATCATCAATACATCATCATGATGACCAAAATCATGGGTAACATACGGCTCTGATACCTTCGAGACTTTGGGACCCATGAGTCCTAATCTTCGGTCCTTCGTCCCCTGAACCTCCAAATTTTTGAAGTCCAAAGTCCCGATACCTCCACCCTATCGGGATTTTTTGAATTCTCTGCTCTACATGTGAGGATTTAAACCTCGTGGAGCTTTCCACAAATCCGACAGCTATTAGTCCATGTACCCATATTTGATGACTCAGACCTGTTCTTTCGATGCACCCTTCCTATGCTGCCTGGACATGAATCCACGGTCCAGATCTTCTTGGTTGATCTGATGGTAGTTGTGCTCCTCTTGTTGAGCTTATGCTTTCTTCCCAAACTTTGGAAGATTTCCCAAATTCCAAAAGGATTTGACCTTTTCTTTTCCTATGCAAGCTCTACACCTTTAATTCTCTCCTGCGTTCTCAAAGACGTTGTGCCTCCTAATCTTTTGGGATTCTAAACTCTCCAAAGAGTTCCTTGGCCTCTGGGACTTCTGCAGCTATGGCTCAGTGCATGAAGCACTATTGCTCCTGAGCTTCTCTCCTTGAATCCTCAAAGGATTCTTCAACTTTTTCACTCCTTGCAGAGTCTTTGCATGCACGAAGGTTCTATCTCTTCTGATATTTTCTTGTAGCTTCGACCTCTAAGGGATTAACCCTTTTCTCTTCTCCCTTAGATGGAGAATCTGATACCCTCCTGGCACTCTCTTGCTCCAGAAAATTCTTGCTGAGTCTTTAGGGTGTTTAGAAACCCTATGAAGATCCCTCCTTGGTCTCTTCTCTATCTCTGAACTCAAAGAGTTCTCTCTGTGTGCTCTAGTACCTACTCAATTCCCTCTTAGAAGAGTGTCCAGAATCCTTAGTGATTCTATTTCTCTATGAACTCACAGCTGAGTTCCTCCTTAGAACTCTATGCCTGTGCTCAATGCCCTCTTGAAAAATCTCTACAGAACCCTTAGTAGTTCTATCTTCCTCATGAACTCAATAGAGTTCCTCTATGCACTCTATGCACCTGCTCAATGCCCTCTTGGCAGAGCTCTACAGAACTCCTCAAAGATTTTGTCTTCTACTGTGTCCTCCACTGCACAGTCTCACCTCCAAGGTGTTCAGAAACCTTGAGGTCTTCCTCTGAGTCAATGATTCCAGTTGGTGTTCCCTCCTAGCATGTCTTTGTCCAAAATCCACAGAATTGGAAGTTCTCTCTAGGCACTGACTATCAGATCTGTAGTGTTCTGTCACGCCCTCTTGGCATGAAGCCTCAAAGAAATCCAAACCTGAAATAAAAGAACCCAACAGATAGTAGAACCTATCTGTCCCTACAAATGCATACCTAACATACATCTACAACATATCATCAATACACACATGAAGACATTCAACATACACAAAATAACATGCAGGAAAAACTCCTCTGATTGTATTAATCTGAAAATGCCTCTTTACAATCTGTTTGAGCTCGGACTACAACAGAGTCTTGGCTCTCCTTTCTTCTCTTCCTAGTTCTTGCTACTTCTACCTCTACCTAAAACAAGATCCAAGATCTTTTACATGATGGGCTCTTCGAGATCTTCCCTCCAATCTACCTACTCTATCCAATTACATTGAATTTACAATTAATGGTTGTGTAGTCCAGATCGGAGATGGATTCGGCCTTACAACCATTAAAGGCTATCTACATCTAAAGCCTGCATATAGGCATGGCCTTTTGGCTCTAACATCCTTACAATATTAAATTCCCTTCATTCAAATTCAAAATATGAGAGGTTTGGCGCCTCTCTTCCTTGAATGCGCACCTTGAATGTGCTAAGTTGGCTGGCTGGCTGGTGCATGGTTGGCTTGGAGAGATGCTCCTGCATCATACTCCTCAGCTGCAAAAATTCATGAGCTTATGCTCATGAGATCTCCACCCTAGTTGTTGAAATCCTCCTGGATGCCAAACAACTCTCTGGAGTTGTCTCCCTACTCCATCTCTCTGTTGTTGTTGTTGCTTCCATTCCTCTACTGCTACGGTTGCTTTCGCTTCTCTACTGCTACTGTCTCCCTTCTGCTTATCTTCCCTTTGCTGGCAGTCTCTGCTGATTCCAACATCAGCCTTCTGATCTCATCGATCATCTTTTCCAGCTGCTGCAATGGCTAGCTCTGTTCATGCAGTCCCCTCTGCTACAATTTCTCTACAAATGGGCAGATCATCATGATCTCTCATGTCATATTCTCCATCTCTTGTGGCCTCAACTTGCCACCCTGTTGTATATTCAAGTTTTGCAGTCTCCTTACTAAGATGCTACTCAGCTTCTTCTTTCGGCAGCTCCACTTCTACCAAATTCCCTACTGTTTGAATTCTAGCCCCTTCTAGCTACTTGTCAGCCTAGAATTCCCTTTCATCACCTGTTGCATGCCTCAGTACGATAGTCTTCATTAGTTGTTCAGTTCCCTGACTGAAAATTATGAGCGATTCCTCAAAATGCTCATATTCTGCATTCTTCTTGACTGTCTTCTCTTGGTAGTCATCTACTGGCTCTGGATATTTCATCCAATCCTCCAACATTTCTAGTTCCATCTCCCATGGAGTGATCAATCTATCTTCCTACTCTTTTTCCACTGTAAGCTTCAGTGCTACAGTATCCTCAGGTCCCTGGCTGAAACTATTGAGCCATTCCTCAGAATGCTCATTTTCCTCTTCTTGGGCAACCTCTAACATCTTCTCCACTTCTCCTTGGACAGTCACATCTGGATGTCCTTCTCCTACTGTTACTCCTTCATTGGCAACACAAATCCTCACCTCAACTGGGCCTTTTGGTAGGAATATCCAAATTCCTCCAACCATTAGAAGATTCCTCTGATCCTCCTCTTGGGTGGTGCAAGTTTTTAACTTGTCATCATCTTCATTCACATGATCTGCAAAACCACATGAATATCCACTTACCAGCATCCCTTGCTAATATGAACTCACCTATGAGTTCATGAGACTTTCACATAGCCTCATTTTAGTTCCTATGCCCACCTAGAAAATTAGGATTTTTCTGCTTCCCTCCTAGCAGTTTATGAGATCCCACAGTGATCTCATTTCATTGACCTCCTGACAATGTAAAATTCCCCGGTTGTCCTCTTGACAATCTATGATATCCCACATTGATCTCATCTCATTTCCCTCATGGAAATTGGGAATTTTCGTCCTACCCTCTTGGCAGTCCTTGAGATCTTCAATTGATCCGATGTCATCCTCACTACTGAGGTTTATCCCATCCTCTAGTTAACACACTTGAACCCTTTTCTCCTCTAGTATGTTGAGGTTTTCAGCCTGCCTCACCCATATTTTCAATAGCCTCTGTTGTCTTTTGGCCATCAATTCCCTGACTGGCCATTTTATCTTTGTCTTCATGGGCCACTCATATACCCATATTGACTTAGCATTCTGCTACATCCGCAATGCTAGCTCATCCATCCTTGTTTTGATCTCGATGAGATCTTTATCTCTTACAGTGTTTTCCTATTGTTGGTGATTCTTCTTCCCACCACATGCATGACCTTCAGTAGTCATTTTTCCCATTGTCTATCTGCAAACAATCATCCCAGAGTTCCAACTCTTTGCCTTCCCCTGCCTATATCTGCAAGCTACCTCTGATACCAAACTTGTGTATATTAGATTGTTTTCCTTCCTTCTCTCTCTGCCTAAAATATACAAACAGAGTCAAGCTCTGGTACCAAAATTGATGCAGACCCCAAACCCTTGGGTCGAGGTCCACGTGGGATCATTCAAAAACCTCCTCGAGCTAAAGCAATTCCTTTGATTCCCTATTGGAACCTCAAATATTTGATCCACAGGTCCTTCACCTCCACACGTCCTTCAACCATGAATTCAACCTTTTCCTAAAAACATAATTTTGGGTACTAGGACTCCTTGAGTCCTGATGTCGAGAGTCCTTGATTCCTCGATCTCTCGGTGTCCAAAATACTGATTTTCTGAATTGGCTTCACTTGGGGTTAGTCTCCTGGGCTATACCCTTAGTCCATATGATGCCCCCCTCATATGACCATAGTCCTCTTGGGGTTCATCGATGAAAAACACCTGACTTCCTATCCTCAAGACTTCCAAAAAGCCGATTTCCAGAATGCCAAAAATACTTGTGTCTCAGCTTCCTCCTTCTTTTGTGATTTTGGGTTTTCCGATGCTAAAATTCTCTAACCTTATGTCTACAGGATCCCTAGAATGTCAAATCCCAAAATCCCGATATCAAGTGTGGCCACAACCTCACTCTCCTCTATGTTGCATTTCGCAATTTCAGAGTTCTAATTGCCAAAATTCTCTATACTTTGTCTTCGGAACTCTCAAAGTTCTGAACTCTGAAATGCCGATGAATACACCCGTCCTCCACATCCCGTTCTATTCTTCAGCAACTTCAGGTTTTCATGTTTCAGGCTTTCCCAATGCAAGGTTTCCTCTTCTTGTCCCTGCTCCCTAGACTTCCCGATATCTGAAATACCGATATAGTCCTTTCACTTCTGGCCGGGATCAGCGACTATGATCCACTCTCAAATCAATGGCCCTGATCCTTTCAATATCTCCATTCTTAAGAGTCTAGATTTCATGTGCTCAGGATTTTTGAAATCTCAATATCCGGTATGCCAAAATATGGCTCTTTTTTTCATGACCTGGCAACACTCCTTCTACACTTTCGGGAATTCACATTTCGGAATTCTGTGACTCCTAGTGTAGAAATGCCTTGTCCTCTCATACTCCTAGTATTTGAAATATCGAAGTATTCCTTTTTACGGATTTCACTGATGCTTGGATTGCTGCCACGTGTCCTCCTTGTTCTTTCGGAGTTTTTGGGGTTTTGCGTTTCAGAACTTCGCGACTGCTATGACACTTATCCTCTATTCTCTCGAATCCCTGGTATCCGAAATCATGGTGGAATCCCCGATCTCCTCCATGTGTCCTCCATAGATGCATGGTCCAGATCGTTTCGGGACTTCACCCGTAGCGAAGCCAAAACACTTCCTTCTCTGCTCCCCAATGTCTGAATCCCCGATATGAAAGGATCTCGTGACACCTGTCCTTCTTAGATGGATGGCTCAGATACCTTCAAGACTTCAAGACCCATGAGTCCTAATCTCTAGTCCTTTGTCCTCTGAACCTCCAAATTTATGAAGTCTGAAATCCCGATACCTCCACCCTGTCGAGAATTTTTGGATTCTCTGCTCTATGTGTGAGGATTTAAACCTCATGCAACTTTCCACAGATTCGACGGCTATTGGTCCATGTACCCAGATCTGATGGCTCAGACCTGTTCTTTCGCTGTGCCCTTTCTATGCTGCCTGGACATGAATCCACGGTCCATATCTCCTTGGCTGATCTGACGGCAGCTGTGCTCCTCTTGTTGAGCTTGCGCTTTCTTACCAAACTTTGGAAGATTTCCCAAATTCCAAAAGGCTTCGACCTTTGCTTTTCCTCTACGATCTCTACACATTTGAGTCTCGCCTATGTTCTCAAAGACGTTGTCCCTCCTGAGATTTTGGGATTCTAAACTCTCCAAAGAGTTCCTTGGCCTCTGTGACTTTTATAGCTATGGCTCTATGCATGAAGCACTACTCCTCCTGAGCTTCTCTCCTTGAATCCTCAAAGGGTTCTTCGACTTCTATGCTCCTTGTAGACTCTTTGCATGCACGAAGGTGCTATCTCTTCTGAGCTTTTCGTGTAGCTTCGACCTCTAAGGGATTAACCCTTTTTTCTTCTCCCTTAGATGGAGAATCTGATGCCCTCCTGGCACTCTCTTGCTCAAGCAACTTCTTGCTGAGTCTGCAGGGTGTTCATCAACCCTGTGAAGATCCCTTCTTGGTCTCTGAACTCAAAGAGTTCTCTGTATGCACTCTAGCACCTACTCAATGCCCTCCTAGCAGAGTGTCTTGAATCCTTAGTGATTTTGTTTCTCTATGAACCCACAACAGAGTTCCTCCTCAGCACTCTATGCCTGTGCTCAATGCCCTCCTGGAAGAGCTCTACAAAACCCTGAGTAGTTCTATCTTCCTCTTGAACTCAATAGAGTTCCTCTGTGCACTTTATGCACCTGCTCAATGCCCTCTTGGTAGAGCTTTAAATAATTCCTTAGATATTATGTCTTCTACTGTGTCCTCCATTGCACAGTCTCACCTCCAAGGTGTTCAGCAACCTTGAGGTCTTCCTCTAGTCAGTGATTTCAGTTGGAGTGCCCTCGTAGCACGTCTTTGTCCAAATTTCGTAGAATTGGAAGTGCTCTCTAAGCACTAACAATTAGAACCCACAGTGTTCTATCATGCCCTCTTGGCATGAAGCCTCAAAGAACTCCAAACCTAAAATCAAAGAACCCAACATATAGTAAAACCTATCTTTCCCTGCAAATGCATACCTAACATACATCTACAACATATCATCGATACACACATGAAGACATTCAACATACACAAAATAACATGCAGGAAAAACTGCTCTGATTGTATTAATCTGAAAATGCCTCTTTACAATATGTTTGAGCTCGGACTGCAACAGAGCCTCAGCTCTCCTTTCTTCTCTTCCTAATTCTTGCTACCTCTACCTCTACCTAAAACAATATCCAATATATTTTACATGAGGGGCTCTTTCAGCTCTTCCCTCCAAGCTGCCTACTCTATCCAATTACATTGAATTTACAAGTAATGGTTGTCTAGTCCAGATCGGAACTAGATCCAACCTTCCAACCATTAAAGGTTATCTACATCTAAAGCCTGCGTATAGGCATGGCCTTTTGGCTCTAACAGCCTTACAATATTAAATTCCCTTCATTCAAATTCAAAATATAAGAGGGTTGGCGCCTCTCTTCCTTGAGTGCACGCCTTGAATGCACTGAGTTGGATGGTTGGCTAGCGCATGGATGGCTTGGAGATATGCTCCTGCATTAGTTATGGAGCTTGATTATCTTTTTGATTCATAGGTGTTTTTTTTCATCCGATTTTATACCCCATGAAGACTTTACACACCGGAAGAATTTACACTCCTCCACGCGGGGGAGTGTGGAGCAGGGTTAACCCCTCTGCGGGGTCCAGGAGCAAGCAAGGCCCTAGCGGGGGTTCAAGGGACATCATTCTATGATGGAAATTTGGGGGAAAATCCCCCGAAGGAAAAAATTTCTTGTAAATTTATATTGTAATTTCATTGTAAATCTGGACTGTTCATTATAAGGTTGCAGATCTGGCGGTAGAAATTATGTTAGGGTTTTTTTCCCTAGAAGGAAACGTTATTTTATGAGGGAAATTTATTGCAGCTATGCATCATTGCGAATATTGTATTCTAAGAGAGGATACTATGAGAGAAAGAACAAGAAGTTACAACGGGTGTGTTGTAGGTTGTATCCCTTCATTTGTTGGATAATAATAAAGGAAGGACTTGGCAATTTCTCTGGTGGACATATCCCACACTGGGTGAACCACGTATATCTATGTCTCTATTGTATTATGTATCTTTTGGGTTTTATTTCTGCATTTGTTTTATTTTATTGATCCATGATCTTTCTTTTCTAACAACTAGTATCAGAGCGAAAGGTAACTCGTAGGAAAAGAGGGTTCTTTGTTCGAGTGGGAGCAATGGCGGAAGATGGAAAGTTTAGGGTTGAGAAATTTAACGACAAAAAATACCAGTTATAGAATATGAAGATGGAATAATATTTATATCGGAAGGATCTATTCCTACCATTGGGTGGAATATCAATGAAGCCAATGGCCATGAAGGACGAAGAATGGGAGGTTATTGACATAAAGGCACTAGGAAAGATACACATGAGCCTGAAAGTGTCGGTGGATTTCAATATTTCAAAATAAAATACAACAAAGGAGGTGATGGATGCATTGGCTAAAATGTATGAAAAACCCTCGATGTCCAATAAGGTATTTCTAATGAATATATCATTTAATATGAATATGTCATAAGGTGGGTTTGTTTCAGATCATTTAAATGAATTTAATACAGTTACTAATCAACTATGTTTTGTAAAAGTGGACTTTGATGATGAGGTCAGGGATCTTCTAATCTTGTGCTCATTTCCAGAAATATGGAATGGCTTGGTCATAGTTGTAAGCAACCCTGTCTCTGGTTCAAACACTTTAAAATTTGATGATGTTGTTGGTGTTATCCTTAAGAAGGAAATGCGATGGAAAAGCACATGTGAGACATCAGTTAATTCGTTAAACATGGAGAACATGGGAAGACAAAAGGATAGAGGAAAGGGCTCAGGGAACTGCGAGAATTCTAGGAAGGGCATATCCAAATACATATTTGGAAAGATAGAGTGTTGGAATTGTGGGATGAAAGGGCATCTGAAGAAAGACTGCAGAGCTCTAAAGAAACCAAGAGATGGAAATCGAGAGAAAAATTAGGAAGAAAATGTAACAGGTGATGTGTTACAAGATGCTTTGATTCTTTCTATAGATAATATTTCTAAGTCTTGGGTAGTATATCTAGGGTATTCATTTCATGACACACACCATAGGAAACATTTTCTATATTATGTTCAAGGTGATTTTGGACAGGTTCATTTGGGTGATGATGCACCATGCAAAATTGTTGGAATGGGAAAGGTAAAAATAAAGAAAAGCGATGGAAATCAATGGTTGTTGAAAGAGGTAATACATGTTCTAGATCTAAGGAAAAATTTAATTTCAATAGGGAAGTTGGCAAGTGAAGGTTGTATATCCCGATTTACAGATAAGGTGTGGAAGGTCACCAAAGGATCATTGGTGATAGCAAAAGGAGAGAAGGTAGGTACATTGTATTTATGTACTATTAATAATGACTCTTCTATATCTTTAGCTTCTACAAGATTGAATACAACATTGTGGCATCATAGGCTTGGAGTCATGAGTAAGAAGGAGATGCAAATACTTCACAAAATAAATTTGTTTTCATATCTTAAACCAATTGATTTGGATTTCTGGGAGCATTGTGCTTATGGAAAACAAAAGACAGCCAGATTTCTCAGAGTTGGAAAATAAAAGAAGAGTTAAAGATTAGAGATTGTGCATACATATGTATGGGGACCATATCATGTATCATTTCTTGGTGGATCTCGTTATTATGTTACTTTTATTGATGATGTAACTAGAAAAACTTGGTTTTATTGCATTCAACAAAAATATGTTGTTTTTGATACTTTTAAGAAATGGAAAGCTTTGGTTGAAAATGAGACATGAAAAAGGTTGAAGTGTCTCAGATCAGACAATGGAGGTTAATATTGCAGAAAGGATTTTGATGATTATTGTTCATAGCATGGGATTTGTAGAGAGAAGACAGTTCCAGGAATACAAAAATAAAATGGCGTGTTAGAAAGGATGAACAGGACAATCATGGAGCGTGCAAGGAGTATGATATTGCATGATGGCTTCCTCATACAATTATGGGCATATGCTATAGATATTGTTGTTTACTTAATAAACAGAGGACCTTCAAACTCTTTGGATGGTAGAATTCCAGAGGAGGCATGGACAGGTATAAAGGAAAACTATTCTTTTTTGAATAATTTTAGGTGTGAATCATTTGTCCATATTGATAAAAAAAATAGAACAAATTTTGAGGAAAAATCCAAGAATTGTACCTTTATTGGATATGGTGTTAATAATTTTGGTTATTGCTTATGGGAATATGAAAATAAAAAAATCATTAGGAGTAGAGATGTCATATTCAATGAGAAGGTCATGTACAAAGATTAGTTGTAGGGAAAGAAATAGGAAAAAGAAAAACTAGAATACATAGTGCTTGATGAGATCACTAATAAATAAATTCCAAAGGTACCAGAAAATCATAATGTACAACAAAAGTATCAATAAGTACCTCAAACTCCTACAACTATTATTAGAATATCTACCAAGTTAATTAGACCCCCTAAACGATACTCTCCTTCATTGAATTATTTATTGTTGACTGATTCTGGTGAACCAAAATGTTATGAAGAGACAATGTAGGTAGATACTAAAAAGAAATGGGATCAAGGGATGAAAGAGGAAATGGATTCCTTGGTAGATAACTGGACTTGGGACTTGGTTCAATTGCCTACAGGAAAAAGAGAATTGCAGAATAAATTGGTTTACAAGTTTAAGGAAGAAGATAGAGGAAAAAAGTGGTACAAGGCTAGAATTGTTGTAAAGGGGTTTGCACAAAATAAAGGTATAGATTTTGATGAAATATTTTCTCCTATTGTTAAAATGACTTCAATTAGGACTATTTTACGTCTTCTTGTAGTAGACGATTTTCATCTTCAACAGTTAGATGCAAAAAAAATTTTATCCATAGGGATTTGGAGAAAGAGATTTATATGCAACAACCATAGGGGTATGAGGTGAAAGGGAAGTAAAGTTTGGTATGAAGGTTGAAGAATATCTTGTATGTCCTAAAGAAATCTCCAAGGAAGTTGTATTTGAATTTTGACAGGATTATGAAAGGACAAGGTTATGGTAGATTTTATTCTGATCGCTTTGTTTATTTTAAAAGGCTAGAAAATGGAAGCTATATTATCTTGCTATTGTATGTAGATGACATGATTGTTGGAGGGTATAATATGTAGGATATAAATGTTCTCAAGAATAAATTATCTAATTCATTTGCAATGAAGGATTTGGGTGCTGCAAATAAAATCCTTGGTATGAGAATAACAAGAGACATGAAAAATTGCAAATTGACATTGTCTCGGGGTGAGTACATAGAAAAGGTGTTGGATAGGTTTATAATGAAAAATGAAAAATAAGTTAGTACACCTTTGGCCATGCATTTCAAATTAACTAAGGAAATGTGTCCCAAGATGCATGAGGAGATAGAATACATGTCTAGGGTCCCTTATCCATTAGAATTTTGTAGCTTGATGTATGCGATGGGTTGCACAAGACCAGATATTGCACATGCAGTGGGATTTGTGAGAAGGTATATGAACAATCCAGGTAAAAAACATTGGGAGCAAGTAAAGTGGATTCTCAAGTATTTGAGAGGTACTGCTACTCATGCATTATGTTTTTGAGGTTCACACATTGTTCTACAGGGATATGTTAATTCAAATATGGCAGGTGATAAAGATAGTAGGAGGAGCACCACAGGGTGTGTTTTTACCATAGGTGGAACAACAATAAGTTGGATTTAAAAAATAAAAAAGGTTGTTTCACATTCAACAACAGAGGCAAAGTATGTTTCTTCTACAGAGGCTAGTAAAGAGATGATTTGGTTACATAGGTTTATGGAGGAATTGGGAAAGAAGTAGGAGAGTAGAAAGTTGTATTGTGACAGTGAGAGTGTCATTCATCTTGCAAAGAATTCAACATTCCATTCAAATACTAAGCATATACATATCAATACCATTTCATACAATCCATCTTGGAATATGGACATTTGATGTTGGAAAATATACACACTAGCCAGAATCCTTCACACATGTTAACTAAGGGAGTAACCAGGGAGAAACTGAGTTCCTGCTTGGTTTCAATTGGTATTCAAGAATGAAGGTGAAGATGAGAAATTTTCCAAGTCCAAAAAGGTTCATAGTCCAGTAGATACAACAATGATGGAGTTGTTGAGATCAATCTCCAAGTGGGAGATTGCTAGTTATGGAGCCTAATTATCTTCCTGATTCAGAGGCCTTTGTTTTCAGTCATGTTTACACCCCATGAAGAATTTAAAACCCAAAAGAATGTACAGTCCTACATGTGGGGAAGTTATCCCCTCTATGGGGCTTGGGGGTGAAGCCCTAGAAGGAAAAATTTCCTTGTAAATGTATACTGTAATTTCATTGTTAATATGGACCATTCATTATAAGGTCGTAGATCTGATGGTAGAAGTTATGTTAGGGTTTGTTTCCCTAGAAGGAAACCCTCTTTTATGAGGTAAATGTATTGTGGATATGAATCAGTATGAATATTGTATTATGAGAGAGTAGACTGTGAGAGAAAGAAGAGGAAGTTATAGTGGGTGTGTTGTAGGTTTTATCTCTTCATTTGTTTGATAATAATAAAGGAAGGACCTAGAAATTTATATGGTGGACATATCACACACTAGGTGAACCATGTATATCTGTGTCCCTATTGTATTTTGTATCTTCTATGGTTTATTTCTGAATTTGTTTTATCTTATTGCTTCACAATCCTTTTTTTCTAACAGCAGGAGCACAGCTTGTTCAGACAGAACCCCACACAACATCAGGGCATAGCACAAAATCCCTGAAAGAACAAATGGATCCAATACTCCAGAATCCACAAGAATGCGCAAAACTATTGAAACTATTCCTAGAAAAGACAACACCTCCCTCTACTTCCAATGGCTCTGAATACTAGAATTGCACATCAACTGCAAGGTCCATCCCTAGGGGAAGACAAGGTGGAGACACCCTCATAACATTCGATGGCTGGTGGACTTCCACTAGAATTTTGATTACCCCTAGATTCCACTACTTCATCTGGTGACATCACTCAGTTGTCGATAACACATCTAGTGAGCATAATAATAACCTCAAATGAGCAATTGGAGTAGAGGATCCATCAGGCTGAACGAGAAGCTGACTTATGGAAGCAAGAAGGAAAACTAGGGAAGACATGAATAATGAAAGAGGAATAATTAAAGATTCAAGCAGAGCATAAAGTCAATAAGGTTGAGGAAAATATAACACAGGATTGGACAATGATCAGAAAGACAACAACTCAACTTACAGAATCCATTGCAACAAGTGAGCTTGCAGAGAAGATCAAATTAATTTTGGTAGCCTGGTATGAGTTGGTAGAACGAGAAGAATATCGCTAAGTATAGTTGTGGGAAAGTAAGTGAAAATATGAACTACAACCCAGTAATCTACAAGAGCAACTGGAAAAAGTGGTTTTGGAAGGAAGCAATGCACGAGTAACCTCGCATAAAAGAACTGCAGAGTGCACAACCATTTTCAAAGAGGTTAGTAATTTCATGGGAATCATTTCGAGGAACAACCAAACATTGGAAAACCATGAGGTTAGTAATTGTAGATATAATCGCTCAAAGAAGAAGGAACCAAAACCATGAATCTGCTGGAACAACAAGAAAAATTTGACAAGATCTAGCAAGTGAAAATGATTTGAAAGCACTATTTGAAGCTCAAACAATGGCTAAGAAATAGCTAAGAGAGTTTCAACCTCCAGTCGAATATCTTACCTACAGATCCATCAAGTGGATGCCATAGTTGATTCTAAATGGAACTCTCTAGTTGCGTCCAAACCAAAATAATGCATTACAAATACCATCGAGTAGTTTGTTGCTGAAGCTTCACTACTTTATAGAAAGTGGCAGGAAAAAGTGGAAAACTTCCAAGGAGTTAGGAAAAGAACCTTAGAATTATTACCTGAGTTGGGGATTTCGTTTGAAGAAGATAAAGCATAAACAGTCCAAGCTGAAAATGGAAGCAACCTGGAACCAAAAGTAAAGGAAGAACAAAAAGGCAACCCAGAGTCCACGAAAATCCTAAATACTTGACTCGGGGTGAGTCAAGGATTCTACTCAAATCCTTTTGGGCCCTTCGTTTTGATGAATAAAAGTTGTGCAAGTTATATTTTAGCTTCATTTTGGTGAACAAAAATTGTGCAAGATACTTAGGAGTTGGATAACGGACTAAAGGGAAGAAACACA
>JASDQU011400798.1:69948-82238 GCA_032191745.1 Picea mariana
ACTCTCAATCTCTCAACCAACAAACCTTGATCAGATTATATATATAGGGGATCCATATGATTGTAAAGGGGTTAGGCTGGGAATGTTGTTGTTTCTAGAGTCACTGTTGTTGTAGTCCATATTGTTAGTTTAGCTAAATTTCTGGATTCTGAGTTTGGACCTAGATTGAGAATGTAATGGATCCATGTTGTCTGGTAGCATTGAAAGAGAAAGGTGTTGAGATAACCTTGTCTCTCAGTAGTACAAAGAATTTTCTATTAGCTTTAGCATGACCAATTTGTATCTGTAACTCAATATGATCTTGTATTTTGAGAGGAAAAATGTTAAATGATAATATAGTGGGAGACCTAAATTTTCTTGAATATGACTTGTTTATTTAGTCTAATGAATGTATTGAATGGTCTATTATATTTATATATGATACAATTAATTGGTTATAGCCTAATTATGAATATCCTGACAACTCTATTTTCTCCATTCTTGGTTAGGAAACATTCATATCTGCTACAAGTTTAATCTAGCTTGAGAAATACTAATATGAATTCTGATGCTTCATATATTTGTCTAAGTATTATCCTTACCATTCCCTCTCATTCTCATCTTGGTTTCACTTTGGGTGATACTTATTCCCTCCTGGGAATATGAAAATGCCAACGCTCTAGACTACTTCGGTACCTTTTGTTGGAAATTGTAAGAGAACCCTAGTATGATCACTTCTACGCCAATGGATTCATTTCTTCCTATTTATTGTTATACGTTACTTGGATCATATCCCCAGTATAATATAGAGGCTAAAGGAAACCCCTATTGGGAGGAATCCATGAAAGAGGAGTACAATTCCCTGTTACAGAACAACATGTGGGAGTTGGTTCCTCTACCTTCCAACAAGAAGCTTGTTAGATGTAAGTGGATTTTGAAGACAAAGAGGGTTGTTGATGGATACAATAAAACGTAAAAGGCCTAGTTAGTGGCTAAAGGTTTCTCATAGGTACAAGTCACTAAATATGAGGATACTTTTTCACCGGTTTCCAAGATTGATTCCATTTGGTTAGCTCTCGCTATTGTAGAAGCTAGAAAGTGAGAAGTACACCATATGGATGTGAAGAATGCATTTTTCCACTAGCTTAGTCATTTTCTTTTGTATCCTAGAGTTTTTCTTTATAATCTTGTTATTATGTTTCTTAAGATGCCTTTTGACTTTTCTTTTCTTACCAAGTTGTTTACATTTTTCAAAGTTTCCCTTGTTTCAACCCTCTCTTCCCATGGATATTCCTCAAAAGATGATTTTTTTATATCAATGGAAATCTTATGCCTACTGAGAATATTCTCCATCCTGTCAATATGTATAGATGGTATCTCAATAGATTATTCTTCTGTTAGGACATGTGGAGAAGATACTTCCTTATCAAGATTCATATTTTGTATATTGGGCATCAAAGGGCTAACACTCTGTTTTTCATTTGCTTTAAATTGTTTCTATGGAATTTTAACTACAAAAGTCACCTTTGGTACTTTTGTATTTTTCTTGATGGGAATATCTATAACTGTCCTCGTTGTTGTTTCATCCCTACTTCTATGACCCAAAGTACCTTCAAATATATCATCCTCAATAACAATTAGTTTTCCTGTCTTCAAAGAAGGATCAGATAAGGCCTTTTTGTTTAGCCTAAAGTTATTGGTAGGTCGATTCTTGAGTCTTCTTGATGTTCCCATTAGTTGTTTTCCTTTATTGTTCTATTGACCTCCTTTGTAATTTCTCCTTTTTCTACTTGTGTCTGAAGTTTCTTCAACTTCCATGACCGAAATTTCCTCCATAGGCTTAATTATATCTGTTTGGGGAGGAAAATTTAGTTCTTTTGCAACTCTTCTGGTTCTTTTCTTGGTGTAGACCTTTTTATACTCTAGAGGACTCTTTTTCTGTACATTAGATATTGGTCTCTATTTTAGGATGTCTTCCTCATGAAAGATTAGTTTCTTCTTTCTTGACCTGGTTTCCCTTGTATTTGATGGACCCTTCACTTGTGTCTTCTAAGGAATTTTTGATGAGCTGTTGAATTCCTTTAAAACTATAGTCTTCTTTACATGAGTTTTTTTATGATATTAATTTTCATGTTACTCAAACCCTAATGAAGACAAAAAATTGTTCCCAAGAGGTCTGAGTTTTTTCTAACTCTTGTATGACAAGAACCTTGATAATTCCTTAATGGAAAAGACTGTATGGAGAATTTTTTGGATGGATTTGTACTTTATTTTCCATCTTAGTTAAACTTTTCAATAAATAGTAAGGTAAGTTCTTTCTTATACTTCCATTTAAATGTAAGAGGAATATCATAAGATAACGATGAACAATAGAAAAACTACCTTCATATGTTATGTATTTTTGAACCACTGGTAAAGTATTATTCCACTCTTCCTTCAACCATGTATTTGGAATCCCCTTTATCCATTCCAGATATTGATGATCTGCAATCAGGAACAGATTACAGAGGTATGATGGGACCTCTTTTGTTTTTCACCACCTCTCTCCACTAATAGGTAATTTGAAAGAAGATGAAATTGAATTCTTTGAAACTTGAATGGTAAGGTCTCCAATCTGGGTATGGAACCCATCAAAATTATTTGCAAAGGTTATGGAAACCTTTGTATGATTCCCTTGAAATGTGCTGCAAAAATCATGTTGTTTTATGTTGTCATTAATGTCAAAGGGTTGATGTCAAGTGGTGTCATAGTGATGTTTTGTCATTGATGTGTAGATGGATTGTGCTATTAATGTATGATGTCATAGATGGATTATTGTGAAGATGGATTGATGTGTTGTCATTGATGTAAAGGTTGATCATTGTTGTATCATTATATCATTGATGTCATGTTCAAGTTAGTCGATAAGGATGCTCTTATGTAAGAAGTACCAAATGGATGAACTCCAAAGTGTTCCCATTATGGTGAAATCCCTCATGGGAAGATGCTTTGTGAAGTCAAAATGGTTAGGTGGTTGAGCAGTCCTAGTAGTGTGGTTAGGGAACCCAAGTTTGTTTGAGGAATAATGTTATGCATATCAATGAATTTTTTAGTGATACTATTCTAGATGAATAGTTCTCATCGTTCCATTTCCGAGGATATGTGGAATGTCAAATAACTCCTCACGGTTAGAGAGTTATGGCCATGTGAAGTTGGAGAACCCTCATGTGTTGTCTAGAAGCTCATAGAAGTTCAAAGAAGTAAAATTATTCTAGAAGCTCCTAGAAGAAGTTGACCAGTCAAAGTAGTTGGTCATGGATTAAGTGTTTGCAACATGAAAACAATTAAAAATAAATTAGTTACAAATAGAAGAGGAAATTTTACTATTTGTGGAAAAGTGGTTGTAAGTGGACAAAGTGATTAGAAATGTGTTATCCCTAAAAGAAGGAAGTTGGTTAAAGTTGACTAGTGGATAACCCCTAGAGGAAGCTGCTTGGAGAAGTATAAATAAGAGAGAAAGGGTATCTTATGTTGTGAATCATTTTGAGCATATTTAATATCTATTTTTTGGTTAAAGATTCATTGCAGGCACTCATGGATGCATCAGAAGTTCCACAAGTATAAGTTAGAAAGGAAGTTTAAAGACAAAGGTTTCAGAGGATGAGAAAACCCTGATTTTATGAATATGTACGCGAGCTGCAGTGGTCCAGGGAACAAACATACGCAAGTTGAAGAAGGAAATGACACATATACTTGAAAAGGATAAGAAAATCTTGAGTAGATGCTAGTGCCAAGTCCCTAAAGTCTGAAGCAAGTTCCAAATAAGCATTCTACAGGTTCAAATATACTACAAAGGTTCTGGTATGGGTACATATTGTCTTGATGTTTAGATTTTCTCAGGGTATGGTGAATTCTTCAAGAATTATTTGTATGGATGTTATGATGTTTGGATATGATAGATGCTGGCTAGCTGGTTGAGTGGTTATGTTCTAATGTGGCTAAGGGATTTCTATGTTGTGTGTTGGTGTATGCATGAGGAGAATGCATAGGTTCTTGGATGGTATATATTTTTTTGTCATTGGTGATGGCACAAATTAGTTACAGTGATAATTTGGATGAAATGACATGTTACTGTTGGATGTGACATAGGAAGGAAAGTTTTAGAAGTGCATAAGAAAGGATGCCCTACTTTTCTAAATATGTACGTAGGTTGACATTGGAAGAGGTCACATACATACACGTGTTGCAGTATAGACATACCGTGTACATACATGTGTTGTAGTAAAGAAATGTCGCGTACCTTTTGAAAGATTTATCATGTCTACAAGCTTGGTCTTGTAATTGCAGGTTGGGTCTTGCATGAGAGTTGGCGCACTTTTGGATTTTTTTATCTTTTTAGTTGGTGTTGATAAAACCTCAAGATTATAGTATCTTGTAACACATAAGACAAAATTTTACACATATATCTTTTGTTCCTTGTGTTCTTTATTGTGATGGTGCATAGTACTTTATTGGTAATATATTTCATTGAGATATGTTTACATGCAAGCAAAAAAGTGTGAATGGAAGTAACGAGTAATGACATTGTGAATGGTGATTGCTAACTAAAGTTTTGTAAGAAGTGTAAAAATATCCCTACACCAATTCATCCACTCCTCTCAGTGTGGTTGGTGTGTCCAACAAATGGTATCATAGCAATCCTTCATCATAATACTTACAAGCTTCAAGGAGATCCATGGACACACAAATGGATGAACAAGCATATGAAGTTACCCTCTTTGATGAGTCATATTACTCAGCATGGAGAATAGAGATGAAATAATATTTGAAGGGAAAAGAAATGTGTTTGGAATATAGTTGTTGTTGGACCAGTTCCCTCAAAGAATCAATCAAAATTATCAACAAAGAAGAATAATGCAATAGCATTCAAGACCATGTTGAATACACTCTCAGGTTTTGTCAAAGAAAGCATAGGAAAATGTACCTCTTCCAAGGATCTATGGCTGAAGCTAGAGAACGCATATCAAAACTCATTCATTAATGAAGGTAAAGACTCTCCAAAATGTTTATATTACAATACTCCATAATGCAATGAAATTGAATGTTCTCCTACAAGTGAAGAACACGATCTAGAGGTAGTTTGTGTATAATCAAATAACAATTATCTTATAGATGAAGAGGAAGATTTGTTGAATCTTAAAGATAAAATTACAAATGATTTTGAAGAATTGAGCATGGAAATAGGATATGGTTCAATTTATTTTGAGTATCTTGAAAAATACACTAAGAAATCCCTAGAAAAGTACCAAAGACTTACCATGACATTAATACAAATTCTAAAGAAACAAGAAGGAACTGCAATAACCCAGCAAAGGACCCAATTAGAAGAAAAAGAAGAAGAGATAAAAAGACTAAAGAATGAAATAATTAGTCTAGAAGAAGAAAAGAAGAAGGTAGATGATGATCTTAGAAAAATCCTTGAAGTCAATGTCAATCTAAAAACCTAACTTGAAGAAGCTAAGCAAATAAAATAACTATTTAATAAAATCAAGTAAATGAAAAAGAAGAATCATGCCATAAGTTGGAAGCATAAGTTGTTGATCTTAGAAAGAAAGTAGAAAAGACAAATTGTTTGGGACCTAAACTCTCTAATCCCTCACGTAGGTCGAATAATATAATTCCATGTAATAAAGGCCAATATTAATAAGCCCTAGCAATAAGGAAGAATAAGTCAAATGTAAGAAGATCTAATACAAGCTTCCACTTCTAGAAGGATCTTCCTCTAGATTTTTCTTTTGGATAGATATATTTACTATAAATAGAAGTAGAGGGTATGAGAAATCTTGTCTTGGATATTATTGTAATAGAGCTCTTCTATGTTGGAGGTTTCCCCCTCAAAGAGGCAAGTGAACGTTGCTATCAGTAATTTAAGTGCTCTTTCTGGTGTTATTCTGGTATTATTCTGGTATTGTTCTAGCTATATCATTGTTTCTCTACCATTTCTAGCTATTTATTTATGTTTTGCATACTATTTAATATCTAGAATACTACAAGTGGTATCAGAGCACCTTCCTCGAAATAAATTTGTGGGTTAAATTTCTTTAGGGTAGAGACATATTCTGACGTCTTAAAGCTACAGAGATCTATCATTACATGCATAAACACATGGTTAGGGAGTCATACATGCAGAAAATACAAGTGGTACTTAAGAGCACATTTGTTTTCCACCCTCGTAACATGTGTTGGTACCCCTTCGAGTGGTAGCGCATCAAACAACACCTGTATACATATCATCCTAGATTTCCTGAAGCCCTCCATAGATATATTTATTGGTCTCCTGACTACTATATTGCCAACGAGAAAAAAACTCGAGAAGATACTCTCTAGTACCTGGGTAGTTGGGTAGTATAACTAAGGTCATAGTCTAGCCTCCTTAGTTGTTTCCATGAGATATTGGGCCAAGTACTACTATTGGACCACATCAGAGAGCTATAGCATAGGGCAAACCCTTGGATGTAGAAACCCTGAAGATCTTACCCCTAGAGATGGAAACAAAAACAAAAATGAACAGACAAGATCTATTGTCGCGCATTTGTGCCTTATACATTTTGGTTGTGAAATTACTACACATTTCTTCCTATTAAACATTTGGGCATTTCGTCACTGCAATATTATTCAGGACAGAGTATAACTTAGCAGGAGTTACAAAAAAAAACAAGTATAGTGGTCTCGTTGTCACACTTATTTTGGGGACCTATTCCACTGGGTTCCTCTCTTTTCCTCGATTCTAGTGATGCCTATCATTTTTACCATAATTTGTTTTGTGGAACTAACCCTTCTCCAACACCCTTATTTGGATCTGTTGATGGGTCCTAAATGCCTTAAACTCAACAATAGGAACCAAACCTACCATCGAGGCCCAATAATACTTTTCAATACTTAATAGTGGAATGGTTCTCCAGATCTTGTGATCCAACCAATTAATCGATGGGCTTTGTGTTTTCTTGTGAAGGCATCTTCTTCAGTTTGGAATTTCTCTTTTTGTTATTTTCTCTTAGGTGGGACCGATATAATATTGAAGCCGACATAAGCCAACTTGATGAGAAAATGGAGAAAGGTTTTAACTATTGGAGTAGAGGCTGAGCTTGGGATAACCTACTACTCAAGAATGCAGACCATGATTCTATGCCACATTCCTAGTACTAATATGTTAACCATCTAAGAATCCAATTACTGTCTAAGATATTTAATTATCAGAAAGAAAACACACATGCGATAAACAATGGAAAGTAAAATAATTCACCTACTCTGATCATCTATCACACAACAACACAATGATTCATCTTCATCAATAAATAAAAGAACTAAAAAAAAAACAATGCATCAGATAAATTAACAATAGATTCAATAGATCTTACTTGTTACAACATCCATTCATGAGACAAGATAGGAAATAGTTCTTCTCCATGTCCAATCATGCATGCATTTGATAAAAATGTCACTTATCTCTAGTCTAGAAGGACTTCTCAACTACGGGTATCTCCAAAATAATTCTTAACAAACCAAAAAAAAGAGTGTCTTGCCAAAACCATCGACCTTTGACTAATCTGTTTGAAAATAGAGGTATTCCAACAGAGGGAGAGCACTTTCAGTAACCTCTCACATAACCAGATCAAATATCAACACACCGATGTTTTCACATGGTAAAACCCCTACGGGGAAACTTCCATGTCCCCAGCCAATGCAGCCACTTGGAGCAGTTTATTAATGTAAAGAAAAAGATTATAGAGATATTTTACAAGAGAGTTTCTCACAATCGATCATCGACAAATGACCCTCCATGCTATTTAAATAGATATCATGGACTTATTGAGTGTTAAGCCACAGATCAATGGCCATTAAGATCAAGGAGAGTATGAACCGTTGGATCACTCTATGTCGGGAACATATCGTGACCGTCAGATTTCCTAACTACAAATGCATACTAATGCATAGTAAAGAAATACACTATAAAACACACTTTTACCTAATGAAACAATAGACCAATTAGATCTTACTAACTCCTAAGTGTCTAAATATCCTAACATCCCCCCTTAAGAACAACTTGGGATAGGATTGAAGGATTTACAATAGTGACACAATAGGAGAAGGAAGGAGGAATTACAACCTATCCCCCCTTAATGACAACTTCTTGAACTCCTAATATAGATCAAAGTTTGAAAAACGTCTCTTCTATAAGAGACTTTGTGAAAATGTCTGCAACTTGATCTTTTGTAGGGAAAAAGAGAACTTCAATAACTTGATCATGAATGCACTTTATGATGAAGTGCATGTGTAGCTCGATGTGTTTACTGCGCTAATGTTGAACTGGGTATTTGGCGAGATTGATGGAACTCTGATTTTCACACCAAAGGCTAGTCGGATGTGGGTGTTGGAATCCAAACTCTGAAAGGATCTATCAAAGCCACAGGGCTTCCTGACTTTTATTTACCACTGCTCAGTACTCTGCTTCTGCTGAAGAAAGTGCAATAGCCTGTTGTTTCTTACAGGCCCAAGTGACAGGTCCTAAACCAAGGATGAAAACATAACCTACAGTAGACTTCTGATCATCGGGGTCATCATCCCAATTTGAATTAGTGAAACCAACCAATAAGGGAGTCCCCCTTGAACTATAGTGTATCCCAAACTAAACTGTACCACGAACATAGCGAAGTATCCTTTTATCTTCTTTCAAATGGATTTTATGGGGTGTTTGCATATATTGGGCAACACGACCAACAACAAAGAAAAGATTAGGACGGGTATGAGTCAAGTATAAGAGGTTACCAACTAACTGACGATACAAAGTGGCATCAACTTCAGGAGAAGTACAACTGGAAGAAAGTTTGACTCTAGACTGGAAGGGAGAAGGGGTTTGTTTACAATCATCCATGTGGAAGCGTTGAAGAAGGTCACACGATACTTAGATTGAGAAAGAAAAATTCCTTCATTGGTTTTCAAAACTTGGAGGCCAAGGAAATAGTGCAAAAAGCCTAAGTCTTTCATTTCAAATTTCTTCTTAAATCTTGTTTTCATATGGTTTAAAAGTTTTGAGTCACTACCAGTAAGGATAAGGTCATCAACATAAAGGACAAGGATTATGAGATGGTTTCCTACTTTCTTGGTATAGACATTAGGATCAGGATGGCATCTAGAGAATCCAGTGGCAATAAGAAAGCTATCCATTTTGACATACCAAGCTCGAGGATCTTTCTTGAGACCATAAAGAGATTTCTTGAGGTGACAAACAAGGCTAGAGTCATTCTAGACATAGCCAGGAGGTTGTTCCATGTATATTTCTTCTTGCAAATATTCGTGCAAGAAGGCGGATTTAACATCCATTTGATGGACCTCCCATTTATGTGAGGCAGCAAGGGCAAGAACAAGGCTGATGGAATTCATTTTTTCTACAGGGGCAAAGGTTTCATTATAGTCAATTCCTTCAACTTGGGAAAATCCTTTGGCAACTAATCGAGCCTTGTGTCTTTCAACACTTCCATCTGATGCATACTTATTTATGTAGACCCATTTTCATCTAACATTTTTTTTTCCTTTTGGAAGAGGTACAAGATCCCAAGTATTGTTTTCCATTAAAGAGCGATACTCTTCATTCATTGCTATATCCCAATCTGGATGACCTGAAGCTTCTGCAAATGTATCTGGATCATGAGTTTCTGAAACTTGAGCCAAAAGAGAAGAGGCTCATTGGAACAGTGAACATGTTCGATGCTGATCTGAAGGATCACCAACAAGATCACCAACTACTTCTCATGTTGAATAAACCCATCTAGGAAGCGGTGGAGCTGGTTCAGGTTCAAAGGACTCATCTGGAGGAGGGTGAGCAGGAAGAGGTGGATTTTCATCCTCACTGTCATCATCTGAAGAAGAAACCAAATCATAAGAAGGCACAAACGTCGAAGATGGTTCGCTGGCCAAAGAAGGCACAATCATTGAATTAGGCTTGCAGGCCAAGAGATTTTCATGAAATTTAACATCTCTTCTAATAATAATTTCATTACAATGTGATTGAATAATTTTGTAACCTTTGACATCTTTAGAATAACCAACAAATATACACTTATCACTTTTAGGTTGCAATGCTTTCCTTTTCTTATTGGGAATGTGAGCCCATGCTATACTGCCAAATACATGAAAGTGACTTACATATGGTTTAATTTTAGTCCAAGCTTCTTCCGGTGTTATGTTTTTAAGAGCCTTTGTGGGAGTGCGATTTACTATGTAATTTGCATAGTTGATGGCTTCCGTCTAATACTTTAGACTTAATCCCTTATATTGGATCATACAATTAGCCATTTCTTTTAATGTGCAGTTCTTTCTCTCAGCAACACCATTTTGTTGTGGTGTATATGGAACAATGTGATGCATTTGGATTCCCTGTGTAGTGCACTAGCTTGTAAAATTATTGTTCACATATTCACCTCCATTATATGTTGTTAACCTTTGAATTTGATGTCTAGATTGCTTTTCTTCAAGGGCCTTGTAGGCCAAAAAGTTGTCAAAAACTTCACTCTTGAGTTTTAAAAAGTAAACCCAAGTACATCTGGAAAAGTCATCAATGAAATTTAAGAAATACTTGCACCAAGAAAAAGAAGGAGAAGAAAGTGGACCACACAAATCACTATGAACAAGCTGCAAAGGACCCAAGGTGTGCCAAGAAGCACACTTGTCAAAACTGTCCCGATCATGTCTGTCAAGCACACAACCAGCACAAACACCATCTCTGCATGAAACAAGAGGAAGACCAGTCACCATATGTTGATTACATAGTTTCTGCAATGAGAGATAGTTTAGATAACCAAACCGCTCATGCCAAAGTTTGCTCAAGTCATCACTATGAGAAACAAAAATTGATGAAAAAGTTGATGACCCAAAGTTGTCAAACTTGTACAACCTGGTAATATCATCAGTAATTCCAGTTGCAAGAACATGCTTAGGATCTTTTAGATCCTTGGTAACAACTTGGTGCGGTGAAAACTCGATGGTTTTACCTTCACCTGAATGAGTGATTTGATATACTGATAGAAGGTTACAAGAAATATTTGGAACACATAATACATCATTGAAATGACCATTTTCTACCTGAATTGTTCCATATCCTACAACACTAAGAGATCTATAATCACCAAAAAATATTTTCTTGGTGTTACATTCATTTAGAACAGAAAATATGGCTTTATCTTTAGCCATATGATAAGATGCTCCTGAATCAATAAGCCACTCATCAAAAGAAGAAGTAGTAGTAGAAGGTGTATTGAAGGAAAAACCAAAAGAAAAAAGTGCATGTCCATGAGAAGAAGAAGAAGAAGAAGAAGAAGAATCAATACTGATGTTGTGCTTCTTCATCGCTGCTTCTAAGGCTTCCATCTTACTGAAACATTTGGACTCATCATGACCATATTTATCACAAAAGTTGCAATGTCTATTAGTATTCTTACTTTTATATTTCGCTCCTTTGTCACCATTAGGAGTTGAATTTGTCTGAGCGGGTTTGGGACCCTTATGTTGTTTGTTGTTGTAGCAAGGATGTTGCTTCTTGGGATACATGGGTTTATATTTCTGCTGGGCAACTAAGGCTTTGTTGGAGGTACCTACAGTGTTGATCACTCCAAGTTGTACAAGATTATCTTCCTCTCTAATCAAAGAAGCACAAAAGGACTCAAGAGTGGGTTTTGCATAAGCTTTCCCTAGAGCCTCTCTCATGGCATAAAGGTAGATATAAACACAGAATATGCACTACCTATCTTAGAAAGAATAAGATATATGCAACGCTCTTCCTCCATTTTTATCTTACATTCTTCACATAAAATTTTGAGTGTATTAAACTTAGATAGATAGTCTCCAAGGCAAGAAAAATCACTTGGAATCAAGGTCATTATTTTATTTTCTAACTATTGTGCTTGAATAATATTGAGTTTACCAAATACAAATTCAATCGTGTTCCAAGCTTCTTTGGGGTCATCAATTCCTTGAAGGTGGTACCTTAAATAAGGAGAGATGGACATTCCGATTAGTCCACGTGCTTCGTCATTCCTAATATCCCATTTGGATTTCTTACCATCATCAGTGGGTGTTGTTTCCTTTCCCAAGGTAATCCAGTACATGCCTTTACTTATTAATAAATATTTCATATGGGGTTTCCATTGGAAATAGTTGTTGCTGGTAAGCAAGACATTACTTGTAGAAGCCATATTAAATATGTAGATAATGTGGATTTAAAAACTGAAACTAATGATATGGATGGAAAGATCTTGAAAAGTTATGCGGTTTTAAAA
>JASDQU011400799.1:13735-28200 GCA_032191745.1 Picea mariana
TATTTTAGAATAAGGTGCAAAGTTCATGATTGAAGAAGTATAGAAAAATAATCAAAACTTAGAATAATAGGATGCATTTCTATATGGTGAAACATATCAAAGGAGGAAGCTTTGTTGAAGGCGACAAAATCATTAATGTGAGTAGTTATGGAGGTACATGTAGGGATATCATTATGAAGAGTGAAAGTAAGCCTATACTAAGTTTGGGATTTTGTTTCCCTCTTATTTGTCACTAACCTCAAGGTCATTCTTTTTCCTCTTTTGGCATTTCATATTTTTCCTCATATTACTAAAAATAAATTAGCAATCAAACAACACATAGTGCACTAATTATGAAAACAAAATAGAGGAAAATTTTCAAAAAAATTCAAGAGAACTAGGAAAAAACGAATGCTTGAGTTTAATGAATAAAGAATGCTAAGTTTAATGAAGAACATGATTATGAAAATGTTGTATTCAGGATAATAAATTGTAAAGATCAAAATAATTCCCTAGCAAATGCCCCTTCAAAGTTTTAAAATATGGATTTTTTTTTTCACTTTATCAAAACCCTTTCATTTTAAGTGATGCAAAGAATGAATAATGTAACATCATGCTTTTTTGTGCACCTAATGTGACTTATTATTTAAGTACACTCGCGTGCAAGTTATCTGGTTCATTATATGATTGATTGTTTCTCTTATGGATTATGATGATGTTGTGGATACAATGATATGTTATTTGATTGTACTTGTATCGATAGGTGCTATTTATTGGTTTCCCCTAAGTATGAAGGATTATGCATAGATTGAGGATGTCGATGGCATCGGTGGAACTCCTTGGATTGTTTATGGTTTGATGTTTTTTTTATTGCATATGTGACATATGACTGATATATTATGATGTTGTTTATGGATCACTGATATGTTTAGTTGATGGATGCAGGTTGACGATAGCTTGCTAATAAGACTCACATTTGGAGTAAAGGGGTCACGCAAGACCACTAGATATATTGAGGGAGAGGTGTGGAAACATTTGTGACATCCCCAAAAATAAAATATTTTTGAAATTTAAAATCGTTGGAAATTTATTTTGTTTTTAGTAAATTCGAATTTGGAATTTTTTTCCATTTATGGCAATTCCGAATTCCGAATTTGGTAATTGTAATTAATTATTTTGACTATTGGGTAGAGACCTGATTTGACCCAACTAACTATTTGACTATGACACTTGTATGGAAACCGAATATTTTATATTGATTGCAGGAGGACAAATGGAACAACCATGTTAAATTTAGCTGACCATGACTCCATGTGTGGGGAACATGTTGGAACTACCTCTGGGCTGATTATTTCAAGTGGCAAATTAGTGATTTGGCCATTGGTAGCCCATAAAAATCAGGGATTTAGAAAGCTGCGGAAATTCCCAAGGGAGGGAAAAGACCTAGGCAAATGATAAATAGCATATGAGAGGAGGCAGGACGCTGCCAAGTTTGCTGGGAAAGGAGACTTTTGATATGCTTGTTGTTATGAACACTTCTTGAGTGTGAGGCAAGGGGAAAATATTGGAGCTGTAGGACATTGCTGAAGAGAATCTTTTCCTAGTTCGCCCTCATGGATTCATGGTCAGTCTAGGGGGTGAATCGGGCAAGTAGTTTGGTTGCCCTGTTCTACGGTTGGGAGGAACGTGGTTGTTCCCTTTGTCTTTCAGTGTATTATTTCAGATATGTTATTTCTGTCCCTTCTCTGGATGAATGTTAAACAGTTACATACTTGATAGAATGTATCTGTTAGAAATAATATTAAGGACGAAAGATCGAATGCATCATATTGCAAACTTAGGAATTGCTAGAATGTCTCTCTACTAATTTGGAATGGATTATCTTTGCTGCATTTCATTACTATTATGAATACTAGTTCCCGAAAGTATACTAGCTGGAAGGATATGACTAGTCCATTCTTAAAGAAGATTTGTGTTGTGGTTTGGATTACTATTGTAGTAAGATAAAGCATTGTAGTTGAAAACCCCACAAGTAAATTGTGATGCAGATTTGAGTATTACGTACATATTGAATGCAAATGGAAAACTGCATAGTGTGTGTGTGTGTGTGTGTGTGTGTGTGTGTGTATATATGGACATTTCTAATATATAAAGGCACGGACCACAATAGAGTAATTAACTAAGATTTCTTCCATGTACCAACTAAACAATCATGATTTTTTTTAGGAGATAGCCCTAATTGCAAGTGTCTAAGATATATATATATGTGTGTGTGTGTCTGTGTGTGTGTGTGTGTATTTAAAGTACAGAAGTGACCTTGCGAATACCCATAATTATTATAGACCATCTACAACATTTACACATCTTTATATCAACCGGTGTTTAATGAAAAATTATGGGCTGAAATGTTGGAAAATTATTGGAGTGAATCGAATTAACACAGTTTAATTACCAGAACTAATCATGAGAGGTGTGAAGGCCCAAGGAAGAAGGGACATCCTGAAACTTAAAACATACCCCTGAGTAAATTCCTAACTGTGTAAATAATAACACAATCACCTAAAAGTTCAAAAGGAAAGTCTTTAACAAAAGTACAGTAAGTGCAAATTGAATTCATATACCATCATGCGATCTAGAGTCAACTATAAACAAGATACACCTATAGCCGGCAATAGCCAAGTATTTTTTCCTTTTTCAAAATCCTTTCGAGGAAGTAGCCAGTATGGCACTAGTATATTAAACCAATAAAATAACCAGTATGCCATTACAAGTAGGCGGAAGGGAAACCCTGTAATTATTTTAAAAATAGTATTAAATATCTCATTCGGAATTGAAACAAATGAACATCCCATACGGTGTTTTACTTCCAACGATAGAATTTGCCATCACAAATCAAGTTACCCTTAAGTTGAGCCCCCTCAAAATATTGTATGGCAGAAAGTGTACGACTCCAATTAGCTAGGATAACCTGGCTGACAGACTCATGGTTGGACTAGAGATTCTCTAATAAATAGAGAACATGGTAAGAAAGGCACAACATAACTTGAAAGAAGCACAGGACAGACAAAAGAGCTATGCAGATCAGAAAAGAAGACACTTCGAATTTCAAGTGGGAAACCATGTTTATTTGAAGGTCAAAGCCCGAAAGAGCTCGTTGAAGTTAGGGAATTGTGCCAAGATAGCACCCAGGTTTTGTGGGTCCTTCGAGATACTAGCTTGAATTGGACCCATAGCATATCACCTGCACTTCCAAATAATCTAAGAATTCATAATGTATTTCATGTTTTGTTGCTGAAAAATCATATTCATGACCCTACTCATAGGATTGATTGGAACTTGGTGCAGGTGGAAAGTAATTATAATTACAGGAATTGAAATAAACATTGAAATGAGGAGTAAACACTTATCATCGATCAGAAAATTTTTAAGTTGAATGGTAATGACAGTCGACGACACTAAGGACTCTTGCAAACTTTCAGACTCAAGCTTTATAACAAAAAGCTTACTTGCTTGAATATCGAACTATGCAAGGATATTTATACAAACACACTTTTTTTTTCCAGATAGTTTTTGAGGTATATTACAACATCCCTTCCAATGCCTAGTAGCACTCTCGTCGTGGCTTGAACTGTAGGTTAATGATTACCTAGTTCGATAGATCCACGATTCCATGAGGGAATACTGAGACAGTTTCTCATGAACATTTTAAGGGGCATGCAATAAGGAAGGTTCTGTATTCCTTAGAGTCCCTTAGTGTCCCACAAGGTCTCCTGATGGACTTTTGACTCCAAGGTTTAGACTTCTACCAAAATCAGTCAAAACACGAGTGGAACCCTTGGAGCATTTAGTGCATCTTGAAGGGAATGTCGCATAAATGAAACATGAATAAAGGTGAGTGGCACCCTTGGATCATGTAGTGCATCTTGAAGGGAACATCATGATGTTTAAACACAGGTGATTCAATGAACCTATGTCCCTAGAAAGAAATATATTACCTTGACTTACTCGGCCTTAAAATAATTATGTATGAGTAAAGTTTATAATTATAACCCTCCCTTAAAAAGTTTCTAAGCCTAGGTCCAAGTAGGACTTGAGGATTGGAAATTAATTAAGCAATTAATAAAAGGGGGATGAAGAAAAATGGGGGTAAAAATTAAATTTATAATTTAAAGGAGGATTAAATTATTTAAAAATATTAATTGTTGTTTATGAGAAAAACTTGTTAAATTCGAACTTAGACAAAAAGGGGAAATTGATTGCAAAAGGAATGTGGAAGATAGAAGGAATCTAATATAGAGAACCTTCTTAAAATGAAATCAACTAAGGTTTAAGAAATGTGTCTATCATTAAGGGAATGTGAAGGAACAAAGGGACATCGAGGAACATTTTTAGGAACGCTTTTAGGTGGATGAGGGAAATTGGAAAATTAATTTAATTAATTAAATAAATTTATGGTGAAACTAAGGGATTCGGTGACAAGTGTAAGGGGGAGAATATTCCTAATAAATATTTAATAAAAAGAATTTAATGCTCATTTTGGAAACTAGTCACTAAGAGAACTCTATAAAATAAATGGCCGAGGAGGAGTATGGAGGATGAATGCTATGCGTAAGGTTATGCTTCCACATTTTGCTTGACTGATTTTTCTAGTGGGAGTTGGGATATTGTTGGCCCTTGACCAAGTCTTGGAGAAACTTGGTCATGTTTGAGCATTTTTGGGACTTCGAGAGGCTGATCGAAGACAGAGTGCCCAAGCGAAGCGGATATCGCGGGATCTCGCCCTCTTTTGAG
This sequence comes from Picea mariana, assembly GCA_032191745.1. Classification (NCBI taxonomy): domain Eukaryota; kingdom Viridiplantae; phylum Streptophyta; class Pinopsida; order Pinales; family Pinaceae; genus Picea; species Picea mariana. The sequence continues at coordinate 18,506 of JASDQU011400799.1, forward strand.
GGATTTTTGGGTTTTAGGGTTTATGTAATAGGTATGGGATGTCGACCCATGGGTTTACCATGTTTAGGACCCTTTTGTAATGTATACAAAAGTATCTAGGTGATGTAAGAAGTAGACCTAGTAGGACGATGTCTTAGTGCTAATATTAGCTATGTGCAAGAAGACATGTTAAGGCTTGCAGAGCTAAGTGCAAGTGATTGTAAGAAGGCTTTGTGCTTACTGTGTTAAGGATTGTAGAGCTAAGTGCAAGTGATTGTAAGAAGGCATTTTTCTTTGACCTACTCGTGGAAGGAGGATCTGGTGAGGTGCACACAGATCTCCTATCCTATGTGGAGTTGTCCTGTGGCTCTGTGCATATAATAAGATAATAAAGAAGAACAAGAGTTGGTGGACGTAGCACCACACTGGGGTGAACAACGTATATCCTGTGTTATTGTGCTTTGTGCTATATTGTCCTTGTATTTTCTTAGTGTGTTGTTTTGATAGATAGACTTATGAATGGTGCTTATGATCTGAATGAATGCTATATATTCTTTGATACTATGTGCTTAATAGTTAGGTGTGCTTAGATATGGAATAATACTGCGATGTTCTGTAGTTAGGGTTTTAACCTGCGATGTGAATAAATGGGTTAAATACTAATGAATGTTATTGGCTAAGTGGTCTGTTAAGTAGTGCGATCATAGATATGTGTCCCAACTAGGTTGTAGACACTTGAGTCCCGCAACCCCCCCTCCTCTACCTCGGGTGAGACTTCATCTACTTCACAAGTGTTGCCTAAAGGGCTAGCGATTAGGTTTTTTTTGGTGCATTGTTAAAGCATTGAACCCTGGGTCTGCCCCTATCCCAACAAATGGTTTTGTTTATGGGACCTAAAACTATGATTGTTGGGAACTGAAGTAAAGATAAATCTTTGTTCATAGATTTGTTGTTGTGGTGTGCAATATTTTACTTGATTTGTGAATATCTATGCTAAGAAAGGAACTAGATCTGAAGAAAAGAGGTAATATCTTAAATCTTTTTTCTCTAATAAAGGTAAGATAAGTGGAAAATTTTGTTTCTAAAGAATGAATCTAGGTATATTTGATAGATTTTGTCCTAGTCTAAAAACTAGGTCACAACTAGAAGAAAGAACATTTGATATGGATAGATCTGATATAAATAATGAAAGATATGTTATTCCTATGGATATAAAAAAATATTGGAGTAATAAGTGGATGCAGGATCCTAGAAAGAATTGCAGGGTCATCACTGTGATCTCAGTGCACGGTACAGGAAAGGTTGGGGATCATTTAAGAGAAAGAGAGGATTTAATCTTTGTTATAGTTGCAGAAAACCAGGACATCTTGCTAAAGAATGCCCTGGTAGATGTCCTATTTGTCTTTGTTGTAAAGCTACTGGACATGAAATTTTGGACTGCCCTAGAATGATTGATAAAGTTGAAAAGATGAATCTGAGACAAGAAAACCATGAGAAAGGTCAAGAGATTAAGGATATGCTAAAATACTAGAAAGAATCAGAGACTATATTATTGCATATGAAAGAAACCCTAAATGATCACAGAGACATCAATTTACCAAAGATCTTAAAAGAGAAGAAATACATAGAAACAAGAATATGAGACTTCAACATAGACTGTGTATTGGATGCAGAAACACAGGTGAATATCATGCCAGAAGGTACTCAGGAAATTTTTGGAAAGCCTACTATGGTTCCCTCATTGGGAGGAATAGGATTGTTTAAAGGAAAGATGATAACCCTATGTGGAAGACTTACTCATGTACCTATGATTTCTCATGGACCATCGATGGAAGAAGAATTCAAGATCATTAAGTTTGTTGAGAACACCACTCCTTTTGCCCTTTTTTTAGGAAGGACTTGTATTGAGAAAGATCAGATCTAAAGGAAAGAAGAAGAGGAATCTATAGAACAAAAAAAACAAGAATTAAGGGATTTCATGGCTAGGACAATAGCGTGCATAATAGAAGAACAAGAGGATAAGTCGAAGCAACTGATGACCAGATACCTAGCTGTCAAACTTGAAAGAATGCAGGAAGACTTGAAAACCCTATCCATGCAGGAGAGAAAAGCACCTACCCCAGGAATAGTAAGAGAAGAAGTATTACCCTCATACCCTATGAAAGACCCTCAACAGTGTGAAGTTACTATGATAATAGAAGATAAGAAAAAGAATGGAAAGAGGAATCCAGAGGCTCGAATCATAGGAAAGAAAGAAAGAAAGCTCATTAAGAAGAAAGAAAAGATAGAAAAAATGCAGTAGGTTCAAGAAAAGACTTCACAAAACAGAGGCTTACAAAACTTGAACCTTGCTGAAATAGGAGAACAACGTAGACTAACACTTAGCCATGGTGAAGCAATATGACTATTGAGGCATTCATGCCTATTGGAGAATTCCATTATGACATTTTCTATTTAATATGTCAAATGTCTCACCGAGGAAACTTTTGCAAATTGTCATTTTCCGAGCCCACGGAGAACTGATTGCTATTGCATTGTGCTTATTGAGACCTCGTCACCTTCTTTTATTACATTGAGTGTTTTTCCACCTAGCCGATATATCTAACCTTAAGCATGTATTTAAGGTGAACGTAGCATAGTAGAGAAGTCTATGGAGGATATCTCGATAGACCTTATGGCTGAGAAGGTCATGTCAATATGAGTACAGGACTCATCGATGAGAGGATTGCAAGCATCCCCTTCGACTGCATGACGATCTGGGCCATCCCAAACCACTATAGAGAAAAGGAGCAAGCACCACAAAAACTTGGAGAACATGAATCTCATCCCGTCGATCCTTCCCGACAACATCCCACCTCTGGCCGGTGCGGTTAGTTGTGACAGCATCCCAAGAGATTTTGAGTACACCCTCATCACTGCGTACCTCCCGAAGGGGATACATGCAGTTGGAACCTAGCTAGGACTGATCCCTGATCTTAAGATCAACAAATTTAAACTAGAAGATAGGAGGAATTATGTGATGCTCATACTGCATAAGTATTTGACAAAAAAAATGGGGAAGAAGCCAAAGATAGTCCCCCAACCATGGACTAAGGAGATAGCGAGGTCCACCATCCTTAATGTCATGAAGCTACCCCACTTCGACAAAAATTAGGAGGTTAACACATGTGTTAAACTCCTCTTTTCATGCTACCATAGAGGTTATCTATGGATGGACAGGCGTGTGACTATGGATACGGAGTTGTTCCATTGAATCACTATATTAATCATGCAGGGACCAGAACCTCAATATTTTTACCCAAGGAAGGTTGTAGATCACTCCCTGGTGCAATGTATAAAGGAAACGTATGGCGATGTGGAGAAAGGAAAGCGGGGATACAAGGTAGCCTCCATCCAAGATGGTGTAGTGCGCCTAGCCTTCTAGTTTATCACTGGTAATCTCGTCGGGAAGAATAGACCAACGAAAGTCATAGGGTTCATTGTCGACCTCGCAGGAAAGTGTGCTGAAGGGTTGCAAATGAACTTGGTGAGCTACCTCATCAACGAGTTGGAGAAGGATTTCTGTGAAGCATAGGACTGGGGATACGAGTTCCACTTTAGCTGGTTGCTAATTCTCGTTTCACTTTTCACATGGGAAATGTCAGAAGGAGTGACCTTCCCCAAATTCAATCCATCTGAACCACTGGCCGCGAGGTTCACTACCTTGTGGTATTTGAACGACATGGAGAAACAATGGAAGTCAAATACGGTATTCCACACCTATTAATTGCACCTGAAGAGGGCCATTGAATCCTTCCCTCACATGACGCTGAATAAAATCCATAGGTTCAATCCACTTGCAAATTTCCACACAGACAGACACTTTATATATATCACTGCGCACATGGATGGAAACAAGGAAAAGATGCAGTCCTATTACAAATTGACCGAGGAATATATGGACTAAATAACCAAGGAATGACCTGCAAAATTCCTTGTACTAGTCAAGCAGACAGAGCTCTCTGACCCTAACCTCATTGGAATCCCTGTGGTCACCCAAGAAGAATATAATGGATCGAGCAGCACTAAGAAGATGAAGAATAAGGAAGAGGTGTGAGAAACAAACAACACATCGGAGGAAACTGCAACTGATTCACCTGGAGGAGGAGGAGATGACAAAGTAAACCAAGAGGAGATAGGGAAGAAGACAAGAAAGACAAGGGCGAACTGACACCACCTAAGGATCCCCATACAGAGGCCAAGACATCAAAGAAAATAAAGTTTTCTCCGAAGAAACCCTCAGTGTAGAAGAAGTCAAGAGCCAATAAGCCCCAGTTACAGACTATTCTCATAGTGGATGACATTGACCTCATCATCACCATTGTAGTAGACACTTTGGAGAATATTTTAGAATGGAACAAATAAAAACAGGAAACAATGTATGATAGGATCAAATCAGAGTTGAAATAGGTACAACAACCCCTCTTTAAAAGCCCTACAGTGCCTACTATGTCATCATCATCAGAAGGTATAGAAGTAGGAGACGAACTTGCCCAACTATGCAGATTAATAGATGCAACAAAGGCTCACCTTCAAAAAGTACATAAAGAAAAAGAATAGGCCACAGAGGCCTTGAATAAAGAAAAATAATAATCCTTAGAGAAACGTCGGGTTGCGCAGTAAGAGAAATATGACCTTAGCGCGAAGTTGGAAGAGGACAGAGAGCATATTCAGAGAGAAAAAGACTAGATTTTCGCGGAGCAGATTGGGGTTGCAGAAGAAATAGATAGAGCACCTTGCTCTGTGAAGGGCCTAACACAGGTGGAAGAAGAGACAGTTGAGAGCCATGTGGGGAAGCTCACTAAAGCCATTCAGCAGCTTCAAGCAAGAGTAGCATAACTAGAACTACAAGATGTATCGATCACTCTGCAAGAAGTGCGAAATCAAAGAGGAGAAACTTCCAACAATGTAGTAGAAAGAATAAGGGTGTTGGTCTTGGAATGTAAACAACTAGGTGACTAAAGTGAGCAGACCTATGAGCACCTTGTAGAAAACCCAGAGCTGAGAATATTGGAGGCACATCCCATGGAGGAGAAACAACAGGCATCAACAATACAAGCACAGTTGAAGCTTATTTCAGTTGTAGAGAAGATGAAAAGGTCACAGGAGGTGAACATAGTTCAGTAATAGGTCAATGCCATCCAGAGTAGAGTCATGGAAGTGACCCAGAAACTCCAACTAATGTAGGACGAAGCTTGCACAATTTTTGAAGATATCGAGGGATGAGGTACACAATTGGAAGAAGTGGTTACCACAGTGGAACAACGCTTGGAGGGGCCTGTCACTGAGAAAGTCATCCAAGAGTTCATCGAGTAGGAGTCTCTAGTGAAGTAGCAAGTCAAGGTAGCTTGAGATAAGCTCGAGGCCTTCGAAGCAGAGTTTCCTAGATCAGAATGACTCAGGATGAGTCACAGATGAGTGTTGGGGGCATGTTGGCTCTCAACAAATTTTTGGATAACCTTGGTCGTGTTTGACAATTTTTTGGACTTCGACAGGCTGGTCGAAGACAGAGCGCCCAGGAAAAGAAGAGATTGCAGGATATCACCCCCTTTTGTGAGATTTTCGGCTTTTAGGGTGTATGTAACAGGTATGGGATGTTGCCCCATGGGTTTACCCATGTTTAGGCCCCTTTTGTAATGTATAAATAAGTAACTAGATGATGCAAGAAGTAGTCCTAGTAGGCCTATGGATTAGTGCTAATATTAGCTATGTGCAAGAAGATGTGTTAATTCTTGCAGAGATAAGTGCAAGTGATTGTAAGAAGGCTTTGTGCTTACTGTGTGTTAAGGCTTATAAAGTTAAGTGCAAATGATTATAAAAAGGCGTTGTGCTTTGACCTGCTCGGGGAAGGAGGATTTGGTGAGGTGCATGAAGATTTCCTGTCCTATGTAGATTTGGCTTATGGCTCTGTGCATATAAGAAGATTAGAAGAAGATAATAAAGAAGAAGAAGAGTTGGTGGACGTAGCCCCACACTGGGGTGAACCATGTATATCCTGTGCTATTGTGCTATATTGTCCTTSTATTTKCTTAGTGCATTGTTATGATAGATAGATCTATGAATGTTTAGTGCTTATGATTTGAATGAATGATATATCTTCTTTGATGCTATGTGTTTAATGGTTAGATGTGCTTAGATCTGGAATAATACTGTGATGTTATGTAGTTAGGGTTTTAACCTTCGATGTGAATAAAGGGGTTAAAGACTAATGAATGTTATTGGATAATTGTTTTGTTAAGTAGTGTGATCACATATCTGTGTCCCAACTAGGTTGTAGACACTTGAGTCCTACAACTCCCCCTACCTCGACCTTGGGTGAGACTTCATCTACTTCGAAGGTGTTACCGAAACGACCGGTAGTTAGGCTTTTGTTGGTGCATTGTTGAAGCATTGAACCATGGGTCTTCCCCTATCCCAACATATGCCCACCTTGAAAGGAGAGTGGTATATCAACCTTGCGAGGCAAGCTGGGGACTAGATTATTTGTTGGTTTATGTGAATGGCCCCTTTGCGGCTCGAGCGGCTCAAGGAGAAGAAGAGTAACCCCATTGTTGGTTGGGAGGTACAAGTGAGGTCTCAGCGATTAACAAGTGGGAGCTAGGAGGAACATGAGCTTCCGAGAACATGATCAACAAGCAATTTCACCGATTACGGTACTCATGTTAAATTTGCATTGTTTTTGTTTAATTTATGTTTATCGATTGAATTATTGTAGCAGTTGTAATGGTTTCCTTTAACCCTTCTCAGTGATTTAGTTTTTTCACTTGTATTTGTTTAATTTGTGTTCATGGAATTAATTATTGTAGCAGTTGTAATGGTTTTCTTTTATCCCTGCTCAACGATTTAGTTTTACCAAGCGATTTAATTTTTATGCTCAGAAGTTTTGTTTTGTCTCGGCGTTTCCACTCCCTTGAATTTTACCTTAACTAGGATTTGTAAGCTCTTCCCTTGTCTGAATCTTCCTTAGTGAAGAGAGTGTTCGCAACTACCTCAGCTTTGCGTTATTCCTGTTTGATCCTTGGGTTAGGCCTGCAAACGTGTGCACCTATTTGGGTGCCTCTTCTTAGCGTTTTCCCCTTCCCGAGCTCTTCATTTTAGCAAGTTGTCTCTGCTCAAGAAAAACAAATTCACCCAACAACTTGATATTTTATCTCAGCATTTTTTCACCCGTCCTTAACGAACCTTCCCTCTTGCTTAGCGCTTAAATAAATGTGGATCCATATGAAACTTCCCTCATATTTTGAGGTGATCCTCTACGTTTGTGTTGAGAGCGTGAGCTCAACGTCGTCCCTTCTCGCCCAAAAATAAAATTCTTTTCATCTTGATGATTCTCTGGTATAAACTGTGACCAGCTGGTCGGAATAAAAACTAGCAAGAGCTCACCGTCTTTACCTTGCGCCTTCTTCCATTTTCCCAGCGCATTTCGTGGGAACTACCCAATGAAATTCGTGATCCTTTCCAGCAAGTACGCTTCAGTTTCCTATGCGTTTCTCCTTTTTTTAGCCTTAGAGAGAGCTGAATCATTTTGTACCTTCAATTTACTCAAATGTTGTAATTCATGAATTGCTAACTTTCACCTTACGGAATTCCGGGATAGTGATCCTTCAAAGTTAAAAACTCAAAATATTCAACTTACCTCTTTATTTAATCTACATCCAACTCACCCCTTGAACCAATACAGGTTTTAGCGCGCATGATTAAATTACGTCTACTTCCAAGGCCCATATGAGATAACAATTTTTGACATAAGCCCCCATTATGAAAAACTGTGTTCTATTCAAGTACTTCTTACCTTGATGTTTTATAACATTATATGTTGGAATGTGTAGAGCACCAATTGCAATGTTTCCTTAATCCAATGACCTTCTAAAAACATGGTTCCACAAATTAAATATAACTTAATGATCTTATTCTAAGATTTCAAAGGATTAGATACAGTGCATTTGTGCTAACGTTACTTTAAGTGTTTAAAAATAGTCTTGGTAGAGGTCTAAGAAAATCCTTGTAACTTAGTAAACTCGTTGGTAAGGTGGGTGCACACAAGATGGATGGTCCCCATTGTGACTATGANCTTTGAAATCTTAGAATAAGATTTCAAAGGATTAGATACAGTGCATTTGTGCTAACGTTACTTTAAGTGTTTAAAAATAGTCTTGGTAGAGGTCTAAGAAAATCCTTGTAACTTAGTAAACTCGTTGGTAAGGTGGGTGCACACAAGATGGATGGTCCCCATTGTGACTATGAGAAAGCAAATCTTACAAATATCATATGAACTTCAATAAGGTGGATGCCTCCCTATTTAATTAGCTTTAGCTTTTGTTGAAGCTTTTTGTCATTAGTTATGCTTGTGCCTAGTGATAAATTGTGAAGCAAGAAATGCAGAGAGAAAGAATAGAACAAAAAACAGTATATTAGAATATAAGAAGAAGAGTACAGAACGAGTACATGAAGAAGTTCATGGAGCAGTTAATATGCAAAGGGAAATAGCTGAGCTAAATAGGCTCAAGCAAATCAAGAATAGAAAGTACAGCTGTCCAAGACAGCTGGCAGTGTACAGTAAGCCTGATGAGGTTACATTATATTTAACACTCCCTCTTAAACTCAACAGTTACAAACATCAGCACTGATTATGCCTAAGTGTTGTAATTATCTTAACTAATTTAAACTACCAATGATTTAGAAAAGAACAGTAAATTTAAAATTCACTTAATCTAGCACATTCAATCCACTATTTCAATAAATAAAATTTACTAACAATTTAATTCAAAAGATTCGTAACTCTAACCTGAATCTGATGTTGCTTCCTTCCTTATCTTGAATCTGATGCTACTTCGTCTTCTTAGGACACCCCAAAACCAGCCACCCTACCGACTAGTAACGCCTAGCCCTAGGACATCAATGGATGGCCTAGCCCTCCGAGCCCAAAACCTCCTCAGCCCCCCGGTGCACTGTAAATTTCACTGTCAACTCACTCTATCCCAATACTCCAAGTTCTTCCCTCTCGTATGAATGAATCCCTCCATAATCCTTCTCCACCTCCCTTATTCCTCCTTCACCGCCCACTCCATTAACTCCCACCTAACTCTTTATTACACCTTATCCCATTATTAATTGCCTTATCCCTTATTAATTGCCTTATCCCTTATTTAAATGTTTCCCTTTTACGTATTGGTTATGTTATCCCCTATGGAATATGTAACCCCATTTAAACATTATATTTTATTGTCCCCCCTTTGTTTAATACTTAATTAATCAATTAATTAATTAATAATCAAATTAATTAATTAATAATCAAATTAATCATTAACCCTTAATTAAAGAGTTAATCATACTTAAACTAATCATAATAAAAAATAATTAATTAATAACAGATAATTAGTTAAGATTATTTAATAATTAATTATAGTTTAGCTAATTCTGAGGATTATTTATTAAATTAATCATCTTAATACTTAAGGGTCATTACAAGTGTTGTCTCTGAAAATCAAAAACCGATTTTCCCAGTGGCTTTGTGAAGATATCAACAAGCTGATCTCAAGAACCACAAAATTATAGTGCAATATCACCATTATTGACTAGCTCGCGTATGAAATGAAAATGAGTGTCAATGTGTTTTCTTTTCTTGTGAAACACATGATTTTTAGATAAAGCAATTGCTGAAGTATTGTCACAGAAAA
>JASDQU011400799.1:40289-58020 GCA_032191745.1 Picea mariana
CATACAAGACTTTCTTCAACCGATATACTTTGGCTGGCTACTCTTGGACTTCAAATCCAGGTGGCTGATCTACACAGACTTCTTCTTTTAAGAAACCATTCAGGAATGTTGATTTGACATCCATTTGGTATACTTGCCATTTGTGTTGGGCTTCTATGGCCAATAGAGTCCTTACAATGTCTAGTCTTGCTACTGGAGCAAAAGTTTTACCATAATCAGTACCTGGTTGTTGTGAGAATCCTTTGGCAACAAGTCTTGCTTTGTGTTTTTCAATCTGCCCTTTTTCATTGAGTTTAGTTTTGTAAACCCACTTGACACCAATACTTTTCTTGTGACTTGGCAAATCAACAATATCCCATGTCTGATTTTTCTCAATGCAGTCAATTTCTTGGTTCATGGCGTGAACCCAATGTGGCTCCTTATCTACTTCCTTAAAAGATGTAGGTTGACATGACATTAAAGAAAAAAGGTTGTGATGTTCAAAGTCATCCAACTGTTGATGGATTTCTCTCAAACTTCAAGTTCTCTGATTTTGTGGTTCAGAGAATGATTCTCTATTGGAAGTTGAGTTATCGTGTGAGTGTTCAGGTTGTCTTTGTACCTGCAATATTGGAAGAACAGTTTGAGGTACTTTCTTTACTAAATTTTTTGTGTTTTCAGCACTGGGCAACAAAGTATTTTGACTTCCCATTTGTTGATTTTCTGAATCATCCCAGAATTGATTTTCCAGAAATTTTACATCTCTGTTGAGAATTAATTTCTTTGAGATTGGATTGTAAAGCTTGTAAGCTTTAGATGTTTCACTATATCCAGTGAAAATACATTTCTCACTTCTATCATCAAGTTTCTTCCTTACTTCGGAAGGTATGTGAGCGTATGCTATGCATCCGAATGTCCTTAGATGCACAACATTGAGCTTTGTCCCACTCCATGCTTCTTGAGGGACTTTCATCTTTAGACTTGTGGATGGAGATCTATTCAAGAAATAAAATGAGCATGGTACTACTTCAGCCCAAAAAATATTGGACAGACTTTTCACTTTGAGAAGTGTTCTTCCCATATTCATTATTATCTGATTTTTCCTTTCAACCACTCCATTCTGTTGTGGAGTATACCGGGTTGTTGTTTGCATGATAATGCCTTGAGATTTGCAAAAATTTGCAAATTTTTTGGAGTTGTATTCTCCTCCTCCATCAGACCTGAGTGATTTTATATATTTGCCACTCTGTTTTTCAGCTTCTGCTTTGAATTCCATGAATTTTGCATAATTTTCAAACTTGTGTCTAAGAAAATAGATCCAGATTTTCCTGCTGAAATCATCAATAAACGGTAGAAAATAAAAGCTACCACCTATGGACTCTGTTTTCATTGGTCCACATAGGTTAGTGTGAACAAGTTCAAGATGTTATTTGGCTTGATTGGAAGACTATGGAAAACTAGTTCTCTTATGTTTTCCAAGTATGCAAGACTCACATGGGGGAATTTTCTCTTTAAAGATAGGAAGACCTTTGACCATGGAGTGCTTCTGAAGAAGACTTAGACTCTGAAAGGGTAAATGTCCAAGTCTTGTATGCCAAACCATTGTTTCATTCAGGGTGGATGCACTCTGTGCATATGGTTGAATCAGATTTGCAGTTATGAGTGTAAGGGGAAACATCCTATTCTGAGTCATATGGATTTCATAAATCAATTTTCTACTTGGTATTTTGTCATATATCTTGCAAGATGCTCCCTCAAAAAGTAACTTATAGCCATGTTCAATGAGCTATCCTACACTTAGCAAATTATGTTTCAGATCTGGAACATGATAGACATTGTTTATGTCTTTCTTTACATTTTGTTTAGTAAGAATAGGAACAGTTCCTTTTCCTTGAACTTTTACTAAAGAATCATTTCCAAGTGTAATATCAGATGAGAGTGAAGAATCAATACATGAAACTAAATTTTTGTTACCTGTCATGTGATTGCTGCATCCACTGTCCAGCAACCATAGATCTTTAGGTTGTTGTTTAGTCTTGTGGCACGAAAGAAACATACCTTCTGATTTTTCTCCCATGTGATTTGACACATGTGCTCTGCCTGAGAGATGATATGCTTGCTTCTTCCTGCATTCAGATTCATAGTGCCCATACTTATTGCAGTAATAGCATTGTATGCTTGATTTCTCATTTGATCTTCTTCCTCTGCCTCTTTGAGGCTGAAAACTCTGATTCTGATTTTGTTGTCTGTGTTCTTGGAAGTGTTGATTCGGTTGTTGTTGTCTATGTTCTCCACTGGAATGAGGATTTCTATGACTGCTCCCTCTTCATTGGTGATATCTACCTCGCCCTATGCCTCTCCCTCTACTAAAGGAGAATTGTGTTTTGAAAGCATTGGCGATTGACTCATCTGTGAGATGCAGTCTGGTCTCATGTGTCACCAGAGAACCAATTAGTTCATATGTTGAAAAACAGGATAGATCCTTATATTCAAGGATTGTTGTTACAACCATTTCGAATTTCTTTGGTAAACTTCTGAGAATTTTCTCAACAATTTGTTGATCAGTGATGGTTTCACCAGTCAATCTGATATGGTTCATGATGCTCATGACTCTGGTCATGAACTGATCCACATTTTCAGACTCTGTCATCCATAGAGTCTCGAATTGCGTCCTCAAGGTCTGCAGTTTAACTGTTTTGACCCTATCATTTCCTTGGTAGGAAGATTTAAGGATGTCCCAGGCCTGTTTTGAAGTACCAGCGCATGTGATTTTTGAGAAAATCGAGTCATCCACATAATTTTGAATCTAAAATTTAGCTTTATTTTCTTTGTTTCTCTATGTTGCCTGAGAAATTTTCTGTTGATTAGTCATGGTGGATAGGTCTGCTAGATCTGGTTCCATATATCCATGATCCACTGGATCCTAGAACTCTTGTGCTTGCAAGAACGATCTCATCCGAAGAGACCAAAACTCATAGTTCTTTCCAACAAGAATCGGACCCTGAGTTGGTCCTAAATTGCTATACGTCGCCATCTTTTAAAGAATTCAGCAAAATAGAAAAAAATTTCTTACTTACCTGTCTCCTGCGTGTAATTTGTAGTGGCTTCGGAACTCTGCGATTCGAGATTTCGCAAGTTTTGACTTCGCAATTTTTGGCGTCATGATTCTGTCTTTGGGACTTCATTATACGAGTCCTCTGATCTCTTGTCACTCCAACCTCTGATCATCGAAACACTGAAGAGGGCTTAATGGCCTTAGATTGGTCCTCTGTCTCCGAACAATGTGACCACATGCCTAAAGGTTAAAGCACTGCTGGATTTTCATGAATCAGAGAATAGTGATGCCTTTGTTGGTTCTCTATCTCTCAAATCGCCAAAATCTAAAGTATCCTAGTGCTTATTCAAACGTCTTTTTGGGATTTCAGGTTTCGGGACTTCCTGTTTTCCAATGTCAATTACCCCTAGCTTCTCGATCCCCCGTTCTCCGAAATGTCGATGGCCCTTTCCTTTCGGGGCTTTCCTTGAAGGCCTAGATTGTTTCCACGCATTCCCTTAAGATAGATGGTCCTCATTGTTTCATGATTTCGCAAATTGCAACTCCAAATCCTCTATCAAGTTGAAACCCTGATACTCGAGATGCCGACGGTTTCCTCGATCTCTGCCGTGTGTCCGAACAAATGGACGGCTGTGATCTTTTCGGGATTTCGAGACTTTTTCCATGGAGTGTCGTGATTTTTCCTCAACAAGACCTCTGATATCCCAAACATCGAAATGCCAAAATGATGGCACTTGGATCTGCTGCCACCTATTCTTTGAGATGGACGGCTCACAATCCTCTCGGGATTTCGTGATATGTGATGTCAGGATTTCGCATATCGGGGTTTTGGAGAGTAGTCTCCTTCGCTCGTCCAACTCCCGATCCTAGATTTGTTATGGGATAAGATTGATGGCTCATGATCTTTCGCGATCCAACGATCTAGAATAACTTGTGATTTTGCGATTCACAAATTCTCACGACAATCTTCTAACCTTTACACCTTGTGAGTCAGCAAAATGATGAGATCTTGCCACATGTCTCTTGATGGACGGTCCAGATGATTTCAGGATTTCGCAACTTCACAAGTCAAAATTTCTCCTATGTGCTCTAGAGGACTAAATCTCGTGCACTTTCTCGTGGATCCAATGGCTGTCGGTCCTCTGCGCAAGATCTAATAGCGGAAATTCTTTCTTCTTTTTCGCACTCTCCTCGTCCCTTCTGAACTGAATTTCTGCCTCAGATCTTTTCAAAGGACAGATCTTACTACTGCGTTGGCTATTCTTTGCTCCTCTGACGCGATCTTTTCTGTATTTGAAGGAATTTTCTCCTGCGGAACAAAAATTCATGATTCTTTCAAAGATTTGAAAGGATTTCATGATTTCTTTGAAGCTTAGCTTTGTATGTTGTAATCTTTGATGGATTTGAGAGAATTCCCATAAATCTTTAAACGATTCTACCTTCTGCAGAAGTCTTGAATGAATTTGAACGAATTCTTCGAGTTCTTCAAATGTTTCTATGTCCTTCGGCTCTTCTTCGTGAATCTTTTACGAATTTGAAAATTTTGCAAGAATCTTTACTATTTCTCCATATGCAGTCTTCGCTTCCTCAAGATTTTGAGCATATAGCACTCTGCTTCCTCACGTGAACTTCCTACGAGGATCTTTTGAGAGTATGAATGAACATCTCTCCAATCCTTGTGAAAAAGACTGTGTCGCATGCTCTCAAGATCCATGTAAGCTCTGCGCTATTTGAGGATCGTGTTTCTCTCCAGCCTGTGTGAAGAGGATTACTGCTGAAGCTCTAATACCATGATAAATTGTGAAGCAAGAAATGTAGAGAGAAAGAATAGAACAGAAAACAGTATATTAGAATATAAGAAGAAGAGTACAGAACAAGTACATGAAGAAGTTCATGTAGCAGTTAATATGCAAAGGGAAATAGCTGAGCTAAATAGGCTCAAACAAATCAAGAATAGAAAGTACATCTGTCTAGGACAGCTGGCAGTGTACAGTAAGCCTGTTGAGGTTACATTATATTTAACACCTAGGATAAGGTTGACGATTGATGAGTCGTAGTAGTTCTCTTACAACTGCGCCCTTAAAATTATGGATTCCTAAATGCGTATGCTTAGACTACTTACGCGCTATGTATTGATGTTATTTATAACTAATTCTTTAATCATATCACGTGCACGCATTGTTTAGTGTGGAAGTTGGTTTTTATTAATTGGACTAATCACGCTCCTCATAGTAAAGTATATGGTTTGATATTGCGCCTCTGAACTTAAATTAAAGTTGATTAATTGCGCATGAATAATGAAAGGTATGGAAGCTTAGGTAATTATTGTACTCTTTCTCGCGATGTTTATTATTGATTGATGATGGATAATTGCTTATGCGTATTGAAATTGCAGTATCGATGAGTGGTATGGTAATAGATTGAATGTGCACACCGAGTTAAATGAATGATGCTTCTGCGCCCGAGCTTAATCTGATGCATGTTAAATTTATGGTTTAGATTTCCTTGCGCAGTACATGCTCATGATGAGATGAATTAGAAGTTATATTTATCGTGTGCATAATTTATAGCATAAGTAAATTATGTTAGACCCTAGACGCCTTGTGCGTAGTGAAACTGTGATGTAAATACTGATATTAGAGGCAATAGACTAGTTACGCGTGATGAAGTTACAAAGTGGTGAATGAATGTCAGACCTTATATCTTGCACAATGAATTAATTGATGATACCCTTATGCCTCAATTATAGGAAATGTTTAATTTAGGTTTATGATTAAATCTCCTTACGCAACTTATGTGTACAGTCGTTCAGCTTGCGCCTTCACTGATGTGGTCATACGATGGATTAAAATCCCTTTCTTACATCAATAATGTACTAACAAACGATTAATTAACATATTTATTGTGCCATAAAATTATTAACGAATGAATGTTGTAGACTTGAGACTGCTTGCGTAAATTGAAAATGATATGATATTTGATGAGTTCTATGAATGATTCCTCATGCGCCATGTTTATTGATGTTGAGGATTGTGATTGATGTGTCGTTGATGTTTCCTTTATTAGGATGTTTTATATTCCAAATGAAACTTTAAAAAAAAAGATTGATCTGTTGTACATCGCTTGTTGTCGTAATGGTTGGGCCATTACATATGGTATGAGAGTGGGTTCAACCCTGCGAGTGTGGATCATCATGCCTTTCACTATTTTAAACCCTTGATTAATAGCTTAGTGCTAATTTAAATTTTAACATGTCCCTGCAATAGTCGAGACTAGAGGACGTAGTCGAGATTTACAACATGGTGCGGGGGAAGGAGGTGCGATACCTCCATAAGAGCCCGTGCCCTAGGAGTCTAACCCCCACACGGAGGAAAAAGTTCTTGGGAAGGATTCAATTGCAGTAAGGGATTTGGATGGTATGACTAGGTCCTTCTACAGAAATGTTAGAGGCCTTGACTAACCTTCTATACTAAGATGAGGCTAGGGTGCCTGTACCCCTGAGGTTCCACAACACGCTCCAACTAGTAGTGGTAGTAGTCATGGAGAACTCTAGAATATTAAGTTCCCAAGTTCACAAGTCCCACGGATGGCTCAGCCACCAAGGCATGGTTGGAGGACAAGAAGATGTGCTTCGCGCTTCGTAGTTACAACCTCCAGCATGAAGGTTCACATGGAGTTCTTCAACTAAATGGGGAGCACTCTTCTATGGTGGAAGATGCTCCTGCCTCAACTAAACATGGTCGTCGAAGCCATGTTATGGGAATGGTTTGATGAATGATTCTAGGAGAAGTAATTGTTAGAGGATCTCATTGAGTGCCAACTCGATGAGTTCAATGCCTTATGATAGGGTGGTCGTACAGTGTCGAATTGTGAGACCAAATTATGGAGATACCTTGGTATGCCCTGCATATAAACATGAGGAAGCTCGAGATCAACAAGTTCTTGATCGACCTTAACTCCAAATTTCATGTGAAGGTGAGGATCTAAATTCCTTGGATGTTGCACGATGCAGTCCAATAGGCCTCATAGATAAGAAAGAATTGACCATGAGAGTCAGGGTAGGACTATTGCAAGATCATTTGGACTAAGGACATCTGGTGCATAGCAGCATCAGACGCCAACCAAGAAAGACATCTTGGTATCAAGATACGTAAAGAGAACCCTTTATCATGAAACCACGATGACGGGTTCCTCAACAGAAGACCCCTATAGGAGACTACCGCCAACAACCGTAGTTAGTCTTGTGAGCATAACAGAACATGATCTTAGGTTGGTAGGCCAACAACGTCTACTTCAGGGACCATGAGTATTGGAATTGAGGGGGATGTTGGACGGGTGGATAAACCACCTTACCAACAAGATTGTCTAGTTGAAAGGGCTAGAGTGACAAGTTCAACAGGACACACTATCGTTGTGGAGATGGGCGAGGCCCATGATATTCTTGATTGTGGTGAATAATCGCCAGGTTGAGCGCTAGACCATTGTGCTCGAGGTATCATGTACCTCCGCGAACTAAAATTTAGTAGTGTTATATCTTGGTGCTACATAGAGCTCTATTCCTAGTACCGCACTAACTGGATTCAAGTAAAGGAATTCAACATGATGAGTTTAGATTTGTTGATATGTCTTCAAGTGCCAACCGATTGGTTGGAAGAATGGGTATCAAATTTTTCCTTAACTTGGGGAATAGTGTAAGATCTTGACGACGTGATTAGTATGGATTGGTTGGAATCGCATGAGGCGATACTCAACTGTGACACAAAATGATTGAGTTTGGTCGATGATGAGGGACAAAGACGAGTGATTGTAGGAAGGAACCAGGGAGTATCCCTAAGGTTCGTTTGTTCCCTACAACTACAGAAGAACATGCATGGGAATGAAATCAATATGCAATCTTGGTGCTAAACGACAATGGAGGGATGAAAGTATTTGAAGGACCATCCTGTGGCATGTGTACTGTTGATGTGTTTCAAGAATATTACCTAGATTGTCCCCCGCAAGAGAGTTGGACTTTAAAATTGGCTCGAACCTTGGAATAGAACCAGTAGCAAGAGCTTCTTATCTGATGTCAACCCCTGAATACATGATTTGAACATGCAATTGAAGGAGTTTCTAGAACTAGGACTTATACATCCAAGTGTCTCACTGTGGGGTGCGCCTGTTATTCTTATTACGAAATAAGGATGGGTCATCGAGACTCTTCTTTACTACGTTCAAGTATTCCTTGATGACATATTGATATATTCTCGAAGGACAGAAGAAATTAACGAGCTTTGTGCCTGGTTCTACAATGTTTACGAGGGAAAAAATCAAGGCAACTATTGAAATGCTCTTTTATCAATTGAGGATTCATCAATTGGGGCATGTTATCTCTGGCAAAGGAATCATTGTGGATAAAGCGAAAGTATAGGCTATTAGGGAATTGCTTGCGCCAATGAATGTACCAAAAGTGAGTAGCTTCATGGGTTTAGTGGGATATTATCGATGGTTTGTCAAGGGTTTTTCAAAGATAGAAAATCCAATTACAGAATTACAGAAGAAGAACATAATTTTGTATGGATTGAGAAATGCGTGGAAGCATTTGAAGGTTGAAAGAGTTGTTGATGACAACACCAATACTAAAAGTCCCTGATATGGACAAGGAATTCTCGGTATGCACTGACGCATCCAAGGAAGACTTAGGCGGAGTCTTGATGCAATACGGTTGAGTGATCACTTACATCTTGAGAATGTTAAGAAGGCACTAGGAGAACTATGCGATGCATGATTTGGAGTTGTTAGCCATTTTGTATGCCTTGAGAGTTGGGAGAGACTACCTGATTGGATGGAATTTTGAACTAAAAATGGACAACTGTGGTTTACAACACATTTTTATGCAAAGCGACTTGAATGCGTGACAAAGGCATTGGTCGGATTTGATTAGCAAGTACAATTTCGAGATTACCTACATAAAAGTAATCGTGAACAGAGAGGTTGATGTGTTAAGTCATAGACTGTGCATATTTTCGGTGATACCACTTCATATGAATCTACATGAACTGATTCTAACTATAGCGCGGTGATGATTGGTATAAAGAGGTTAAGGAATTCTATTGAACAAGACACCATGTTGGTACCAAAATTGAGGGATATATTGTGGATAATGACAGATTATTGCGATATAATAATCAGATTTACTTACCACCAAACGATGATTGATAAGTTTTTATATTATACAAAGCTCATAGAGTATTCTACATGGCTCATCGAGGAGTCATGAAGATGAGGAAATACCTTAAGCCCTTATTCTTCTGGAAGGAATAAAGGTGAACATCATCAACTATGTGCTGAGATGTCTAGAAGGTCGAAAGGTGAAGGTTGAACATAGAAATCTGACAGGATTTCTACGACCATGCGCTATTCCAAAATCGAAATGGGAGGTCATTTCAATGGAATTCATTGGGGAAATTGCCGCTGATGGCAAGGAGGCACAACTCGATTTATGTGATAGTTGAAACTCTGATGAAGAGTTCAAATTTTCTCCCTATGCGTACAACACATCAGGAACTAGGTATTGCTAGATTTTATATCAACAAGACATTAAGACTACCGGATGTACCAAAAGAATCATATCTGATAAGGGAATCGATGATTGCAAGATGATTTTTGATGAGTTTCCCAAGAGGCATGGGGAACAACACTTAACTTTAGTATAACATGTCCCTGAGATAGATAGACTAGTCAAATGAATGAACCAAATTGGAAGGTTGTGTTGAGTATGTTTGTGTTGGGACCAATAAAAACGTTGGGAATAGTTCTTGTGGCTGGCCAAGTTTGCGTGCAACAACAACCCTCAAAGTACCGTTAAGATGGCATCGTTGAGTTTCTCTACGGGAGAGCATGTTGGATTCCTTGATCTGGGATAGAAGCAAGGATGGGGTCCGGGTAGGACCAGAAGCGATCAAAGAAATGGAAGAACAAGTACAAATGATAAGAAAAAGGGTTTGAGGAAACGCAATATTGGCATAAGGGTTTTGTTGATGCACATCATATGACCATAATTATGAAGGGACGGGCCTCATTCTTTGAGGTATTGTGTGATGCTTTTATTCTATCTCTGTGTGACTTTAGGTCACTGATCCTAGACATGTGATTGACTTGAGTTCTTGGTCGATGTTGGTCGAGGGCATTCTCACGATGGAGCCAATCTGCTTTCTGGATCATCACATTTGACAGCTACGGTGTTGAACTATCGATCAGGTCAAGGTCCAGTGGGACAATTATAGTCCACACTCGACTACCTGGGAGGACACATATGATATGCATCAACAATGTCCATTTTTATTTGATAGCTAGACTTTTAGATATTGCCAGATACTTTATTTCTGCACTTGTTTACTATGAAACCTCAGGACAAAGTTTAAAACAAGAGGGGGTATATGTAACATCCTGATCTTGCGTGCACCTGATGTGACTTATTCTTTGAGGACAATTACGTGCAAGTGATCTAGTTCATTATATGATTGATTGTTTCGCTTATGAATTATGATGATGTTGTGGATACGATGATATGTTATTTGATTGTATTTGTATCGACAGGTGCTATTGACTGGTTTCCCCTGAGTATGCAGGACTCTGGACAGATTGAGGATGCCAATGGCATCAGGGGATCTCCTTGGACTATGGATCGAGTCTGGGAGTGGACTGTTTATGGTTTGATTTTTTTATTATTGCATATGTGACATATGACTGATATATTTTGATGTTGTTTATGGATCACTGACATGTTTCGTTGATGGATGCAAGATGATGATATCTTGCTAATTAGACTCACATTTGGAATAAAGGGGTCACGCATGACCACCAGAGATATTGAGGGAGAGGTGTGGCAATAGCCCTGCCATAGCCTACTAGCACTCCCGCCATGGCTGGAACTGTAGGTTAACGATTACCTACTTTGAGAGATCCACAATGTCGTGAGGGTAGAGTGAGACAGTCGCTCAGGAAGATTCTAACGGGCATGCAATAAGGAAGGTTCCTTATTCCTTAGAGGCCCTTAGTCTCCCAGAAGGTCACCTGACAGAGTTTTGTCTCCAAGGGTTAGACGTCTACCAAAATCGATCAAAAGGAGAATGGCACCCTTGGAGAATGTAGTGCATCTTGAAGGGCACGTCCCATAAATGAAACATGAATAAAGATGAATGCCACCCTTAGATCACATAGTGCTTCTTAAAGGGCACATCGCGATGTTTAAACATAGGTGAGTCAATGAACCTAGGTTCCTGGAAAACAATATCTTACCTTGACTTAGTCGGCCTTAATATAATTATGTATGAGTAAAGTTTATAATTATACAACTCCCTTAAAACTTTGTTAAGCCTAGTTGAATTTAAATCCTAGGTCTAAGTAGGACTTGAGGACTGGAAAATTAATTAAGCAATTAATAAAGGGGGGATGATGAAAAATGAGGGGTAAAAACTAAATTTCGAATTTAAAGGAGGATTAAATTATTTAAAAAGATTAATTGTTGTTTATGAGCAAAACTTGCTAAATTCAAACTTAAACAAAAAGGGGAAATCAATTGAAAAAAGAATGTGGAACATAGAAAAAATCTAATATAGAGAATCTTCGTAAAATGAACTCAACTAAGATTTAAGAAAGGCGTGAGTCATTAAGGGAATGTGAGGGAATAAAGGGACATTGAGAAATGTTTTTAGGAACACTTTTAGGTGGGTGAGGGAAATTGGAAAATTAATTGAATTGATTAAATGAATTTATGGTGCAACTAAGGGATCGAGTGACAAGTGTACGGGGGAGAATATTCCTAATAAAGATTAATAAAAATAATTTAATGTTTATTTTGGAAACTAGTTACTAAGAGAATTCTATAAAAGAAATGTAAGATGACGGGTATGAAGGATGACTGGTATGCGTAAGGTTATGCTACAGGATTTTGCTTGACCGATTTTTCTTCTGGGAGTTGGGATACCCAACTCGGAAAGAGAATGGTAGATCGACCTTGCGAGACAAGATGGGAATTAGATTATTCTCTAGTTTGTGTGTGGGGCCCCTTAGCGGCTTGAGGGGCTCAGGAAAAAGTACCCTTAACATTGGTTGGGAGGTATCGATGAGGACAAACGGGAGCTAGGAGGAACGCGCGCTGTTGAGAAGACCAAGAAGCAATTTCACTCGTTATGATACTCATGTTAAATTTGCACTGTTTTTGTTTAATTTCTGTTTAATGGTTTTCTTTTATCCCTGCTCAACGATTTAGTTTTACCTAGGCTAAGCGATTTAATTTTTATGCTCAGATATTTTTTTTTGACTGGGCGTTTCGACTCCCTGGCATTTTACCTTCCTCGTCTGAATCTTCCTGAGTGAAGAGAGTCTTCCTGATTTATGCGAGGTCTATTCCTTTTCCCTTTAGTAAGCTTCTTGCCAACTACCTCAGCTCTGCGTTATTCCTGTTCGATCCCTGGGTTAAGCCTGCAAACGTCTGCGCTTGTTTGGGCGCCTCTCCTCATCTTTTTCTCTTTCCCGAGCTCTAGATTTTAGCAAGTTGTCTCTGCTCAAGAAAAATAAATTTTCCCAGCAACTTGATCTTTTACCTCAACATTTTTTCACCCGTCCTTTACTCATCGAACCTTGCCTCTTACTCAGCGTTTAAATAAATGTGGTTCCATCTGAACCTTCCGTCAGATTTTGAGGTGATCCTCTGCGCTTTTGTGGAGAGCCCGAGCTCAGCGTCGTCCTTGCTCACCCAGCAAAAATTTTCTTTTCATCTCAGCGATTCTCTGGTGTAAACCGTGCCCAACGGGTGGGAATAAAAATTGGCAAGATTTCACCTTCTTTAACTTACGCCTTATTCCATTTTTCCCAGTGAATTTCGTGGGCACTGCCCAGCGAAATTCGTGACCCTTTCCAGTGAGTACGCTTCAGTTTCCTCTGCGTTTCTCATTTGTTTAACCTCAGCGACTTCCTATATCTTCCCTCTGGGTTGGGAATTCGGATTTCGGACCCCCCTGCCCCCCCCATCCTCCATATTCCCTTTTATCTTACGGATTTCCTCAGGGTACTCTGTCTGCGAATATGCCTACGGTAAAATGAGGCTTGGTGCTCCTCCGGGTCTTCTCGATAGATACCACGCACAAGAGCTGTGTTACTTGCTGCGTTTAGGGTTTAAGGGATGCAAATTCGACAATTGAGAGGTCGCGGATTCGCTTGACCGAGGTAAGTGCGGTGAGCAGTTTTACAGTAGCGAGAGTCTGAGGGAACTGTAAGCGTGAGTTTTACACTTATTAAAGGCATAGTGTTTACCTTTCCTTGTGCATATAGTTTTACTGGTGTTTGTCTAAATCGATGCCAGAAAGCGGATAAATATTGGGATTTATAGTTTTAGTGGTTGAGTTTTTATGTAATAGATGTCAAAGAAGATTGGGAGAGAGTTGAATCATTTTGTATCTTCAATTTACTGAAATGTTGTTATTCATGAATTGCTAACTTTCACCTTACAAAATTTCGGGATAGTGACCCTTCAAAGTTAAAAAATGAAAATATTCAGCTTACACCTTGAACCAATACATGGTTTAGCGCTCATTATTAAATTAAGTCTACTTCTAAGGCCCATATGAGATAGCAATTTTTGACATAAGCAATTATGAAAAAGAGTGTTGTATTCAAGTACTTCTTACCTTGATGTTTTATAATATTGTATGTTAGAATGTGTAAAACGTTGATTGCAATGTTGCCTTAATTCAATGACCTTCAACAACCTTGGTTCCACCAATTAAAGATAACTTACCGACCTTATTCTAAGATTTCCAAGGATTGGATATAGTCCATTTGTGCGAACGTTACTTCAAGTGTTTAAAAAAAAGTCTTGGTAGAGTTCTAAGAAAATCCTTGTAACTTAGTAAACTCGTTGGTAAGGTGGGTGCACTCAAGATGGATGGTTCCCGTTGTGGCTAGGAGAAATCACATCTTACGAATGTCATATGAACTTCAAGAAGGTGGATCCCTCCCTATTTAATTAGCTTTAGCTTTTGTTGAAGCTTTATGTCGTTAGTTATGCTTGCGCCTAGGATAAGGTTAACGCTTGATGAGTCGTAGTAGTTTTCTTACAACGGCGCCCTTAAAATTATGGATGCCAAAATGCGTATGCTTAGACTACTTACGCGCTATGTATTGATGTTGTTTATAACTAATTCTTTAATCAGATCAGGCACGCGCCTTGTTTAGTGTGGAAGTTGCTTTTTAGTAATTGGAATAATTGCACTCCTTATAGTAAAGTAGATGGTTTGATCTTGCGTCTCTGAACTTAAAATAAGGTTGATTAATTACGCATGAATAATGCAAGGTATGGATGGTTAGGTAATTATTGTACTCTTGCGCAATGTTTATTATTGATTGATGATGGATAGTTACTTATGTACATTGAAATTGCAGTGTCGGTGGGTGGTATAGTAATAGATTGAAAGCGTTCATCGAGTTAAATGAATGACGCTTTTACGCCCGAGCTTTATCTGATGCATGTTGATACATGAGATTTTCGTGCACAGTTCTTGCTGATGATGAGATGAATTAGAAGTTAGATTTCTCGCTCATGTAATTTATAGCATAAGTAAATGATGTTAGACCGTATACGCCTCACGCACAGCGAAACCATGATGTAAAAGACTGATATTAGAGGCAATAAACTACTCGCGCGTGATGAAATTATGAAGTGGTTAATGAATGTCAGACCATAGATCTTGCGCAACGAATTAATTGATGATACCCTTGAGCCTCAACTCTAGGCTACGTTTAATTTAGGTATATGATTAGATTTCCTTACGCAACTTATGTGTATAGTTGTTCACCTTGCGCCTTCACTTATGTGGTCATACGATGGATTGACAACCCTTAATTGCATCATTAATGTACTAACGAATGATGAGTTAACAACTTTATTATGCCATGGAATTATTAACGAATGATTGTTGTAGATTTCAGATTGGTTGGACAAATTGAAAATGATATGATATAATGATATGATATTTCATGAGTTCTGCGAATGATTCCTCGTGTGGCATGTTTATTAATGTTTAGAATCATTATTAATGTGTCATTGATGTTGTCTTTATTATAATGTTTTAAATTCCTAACGCAGTTTTAAAAAAAAATTGATCTGTTGTACATGGCTTGTTGTAACGAAACTGTTACAAATAATGTGTTATATCCATCCATACACAAACACAATTCTATATTAAGCAGACTTTTCATTTTCAGTTTATATACTTTAACAAGACATTGTATATTCAATTTATATAAACCATGAATACTTATCTTCAATCGTATCATTTCCCACTGAAAATTCATAATATATGTTTGGCGTTAAAACACCACATCAAACATTTTCCTCATCACAATAACTGTGAATGTCAACAAGTATTTTGAAAGAGGTACGACGTTTTATAAAATTTAAGTATGCTACAAATATTATGATCTCATGACCTTCCAACAATACAATCTATCTCAAATAAAGGTTATAATCCTTTGAAGGATCACCCCAATTACTACATAATTTAGATGCCTACCAAATATCACACAAATTATTATAGAATTCAGGAAAATATTCAAGAGGATAACTAACATGATCATATGGAAGTCAACTTCCATAATAGTTTGTTAATTATAATGACGAAACAAATAGTTTTTGAAATAGAATAATAAGTTTAAGCCCAGAATGCCTAGAAGTATAGTAAGCAAACAAACCTAAACAAAATGAAAAGGTTGTGCTTTTATAGAGCTCTTAGATATGAATATATAGGGTATATCATAACCATTTTAATTTCATTTAATATACAAATTAAGAGTCGAAAGCCATTTAACAAATATTGTATATAGGTGATTTGAAAATAATAATGGAATCAAATAACAAATATATGTTTTGACATATAACAATGGGTTTGAAGTAAAATTGACAATGCTACAGGGTTTGAAGCTAAAAATAACACGATTCTAGGTTGAAGATAAAGAGGATCCCAAGCACTAAGAATGTCGACAAAACAATCACTCAAATAACTACAATATTTCCTATTTACTAAAACTAATATACAAAGAGATGCAGGCATGTTTAGTATTTCTAATAAAGGGAATGCCTATCTAAAATAAGAAATGCATGCATGTTTAGTATTTTTAATAAAGGAAAATCCTACTTAAAATGGGACAGAAGGAGGAGAATACTTGGTTGTTTGGACAATTGTATTAAAATACCCTTCTCATCTTTAGTGAGACATAAAATGAATGGAATATGCGTACTATAATAGGAAAAATGGAATTTTATGATCCCATCCTTATTTATTTATAAAATGACATGGATATTCCATTGCAATAATTTGTCATAGGATATCCTATGATTTCTTGCAAAATATCTTTATTATGGAGTATTTAATTAACACTGTAACTTCATATTAATAACATGGCATTCAAATTACTAAAATAAACTATGAATGATATAAAAGGAGTTAAAAAATAAACATCTTTTCATGCACAAAAAGAAAATAGAATCAAAAAGTGAAGAATTTGCTTTGCTCTTTTCTTCTCATTTGTGAAATCAAAATATAAAGAAAAATGAAGTCCATATGGAGTTTCCATAGATGTTATGGTTTGTATGGCCACTACAAGGTCTTCTACTTCCTCAGTTTTGCTTGTAATGTCCAACTGCTTTTGTCTGCTCAAATATGGAATAATCAATAGATACCATAAGAATCAAAATGGAATGGAACCTCTTCCTTTTCGAGTGGCCCATTATTTAACATGTTCTAACAGTTGTGTAAGATATTTGATTAACATTTTTTACATGCCTCCACTCCCAATCAGATTTATGGTTTTGGACCCTTTATAATCTTCTAGAAATTTTACCTCTCATTAGTTCCACATGTGTGAGTAATTGGAGTCCAGGTGGCATCCACTCAATACCATGGTGGTCCAAAGCATAGGTCAACCTTTTGAAGGCATAAATTCCACCTATGAGCTTGGATTAACTTGATCCCATTCAAAACTCTAGATGTGTAGAACAACATTAGAAAGATACAAACTGAGATTATGAATTTTATGCAAAAAAATTCACCATTTAACCAATAAGTCCATAAATAATTTTATAGTGGATATATTTAGGAAGAAAATAAAATCCATGGCAAAAGGTTTTAATCTGCAACATTTTTGTTGTGAGCACTTTTAAAAATTTCATGGAAGGGAATCTTCCACTTAGTTGATAAAAAAATGGAGAAATCACGTCATTTCATCTCATGTTAAAATGGACCACTCCTAGGATTGCATATCCATACACATATACATATATAGTAATTTGTTCGATTAGTTTTTCATCTCATGCTCTGAAAAATGTTAAAAACTAAAATGACAGAAAGCAAATAGATAAAGCATAAATGTATAGGACTGTGTAAATTAATGGCACCA
Organism: Picea mariana; assembly: GCA_032191745.1. Taxonomy (NCBI): domain Eukaryota; kingdom Viridiplantae; phylum Streptophyta; class Pinopsida; order Pinales; family Pinaceae; genus Picea; species Picea mariana. The sequence continues at coordinate 57,760 of JASDQU011400799.1, forward strand.
CTAAGCTAATCATCACTACTAGAAACCACCTTTACTTCTCCTCAAAACTTCATCATATTGTAAATTTGTTTCCCATGAGATTTCCTAAACGATATGCTAACACTTTTATATTCCTTAGAAATTCCTTCCTCAAAATATCATAGTTCCTTAAAGACGCATCCCATTGTTCAACTTTTCAATCATCGTATATAGATGATGTTCATCACAACAACAATGAAAACATAACAAAAAAGAAAATTCCTTTCTACGATATTGATTACT
>JASDQU011400800.1:11381-26819 GCA_032191745.1 Picea mariana
CAAGGCCCCACGCTCCGTGTGATCTGAACTCACGGGATCGTGATTTCAACTGTCGCGAATCCTTTGCATTGGAAAACCCCGAATGTCGAAACCCCGATTCTCCAGATTCGTGCCACCTGTCCCTTCGACCATCGACGGCTCCGATTAAATCGGGAAATCGCGACTCGCGATTTCGACGTGAATGCAGCTCTTGCACTCGCCAACCTCGATATGCCGATATGCAATGGCAAATGGTTCTGCCCGTGCTTGAAGGTTAAATCCCTCGCTCCTTCTCCCAGATCCAACGATCCACGGGACTTCGCGATTCTTCACAGAAATTCAAGTCGTCGATTCTCTTCCTCTTGAATTTCTTCCGCCCACAGCTTCTCTCAGTTCGAATCCCTCCGGGAGTTGTTTCACTGTGTTCTCAACGGGACTATCCCTCCTGAGCTTTTATCAACTCTGAATCCTTCAGAGACTTCGCCCACGTCTTTCTTCACAGACCTCCAAACAGCTCTCGAACTGTTGAGTCCTTCAAATCTCGTGCACTCACTTGCAACAGAGATCTTCACACGCTTAGCTCAGACTCACCACTGAGACTTCCAATTCGACCTGCACTTCACCTGCGTGGTTCGAATAACCCAACACAATTCCGGTAGAGGAGAATAAGATTTTACCTGTAGAGCCCCCTCAGCGCACTCTATGCGGAGGAATTCAACTGCACTCTATGCAGGAATCTCCTGGCTCGAACAGAGAAACAAATTGGAACTTATTCTCACCTCTCTCCCAGATTTCTAATCTGCCATGAAATTACATATGTAGCATATACAACGAATGCATAACAAGAAGCAAGTATGCAACAACATAATATCAACAACACACAGAGAATAATCACAGCCATGGGATTGAATCAAAGATTTCCTATTCATTCAATAGCTGTACATGGGGATTCTTCATAGGTTCTCTACTCTGCTCTCCTTTCTCTCAATGCTAATGATGAATAATGTTCTGAATGAATTACAATAATACAAAGGAGGGTGCCTATATTCCGTTTTCCCTCTCGAAAGCAAAACGGTCTAATCTACAGTTAATTCCTATCTAACAACATTAAAACTATTAAATGCCTTCCTATCTACATTACAATACAAGTGCGCTTCTTATGAATGCTTTCATTCAAATGGCGGTGCACCAACTTCCCAAGTATTTCAAAAATATATGTGCTGGCGCTATCCAGCTGTCTTTCTCCACGCGCTGGCTCGCTTGATGAGTCGTAGATGCTCTTGCATCATACTCCTCGGCTCAAAAGATTTCATGGGCTCATGTCCATGAGATCCTGCACAGTATGCCCATGCTTTTGTATCACTGCCTCTGTCTCCCAGCTGGCATCCTCCACTGGGTGATTCTTCCATTTTACCAGGTATTCAAAATACTGCTTCCTCCTGGTCTTTCTTCCTACTCGCTGGTCTAGTATGCACTCCATCTGAGGCTTCTGTGCAACTGGTAATTGTTTCTGCCACTAGACCACTGGTCCCCCAGTTCCAGTGTCTTCTTTATCAGCCTTGTATGGGTATAAATCCGAGATGTTGAAAATCGGAGATATCTCGATGCCCTCTGGCAACTCAAGCTCGTATGCATTCTCCCCGAATTTCTTTAGGACTCTGCATGGTCCAATTTTCTTCATCTTGAGCTTGTTATATGTTCCCCTTGGGAACCTTTCCTTCCTCAAGTGCGCTAGAACCATGTCTCCAACTTCGAACTGAAGTTGTCTCTTCCTCTGGTCGGCTCTGCGCTTATACTCTTGATTGGATTTCTGCAGCCGCTGCTTCACCTCCGCGTGAAGTTCCTGCATCACCTCAGCAAACTCCTCAGCTCTCGCGCTGCTAGTTTCAGCCTGTTCTGATTCCCTGAGCTCAGAAACTCCTCTCGGCTGTGTCCCATACAAAATTTGGAACAAAATCTTACCTGTGCTTCGATTCACAGAGTCATTGTAAGCAAATTCTGCCTGTGGAAAAATCTGATCCCAACTGCTGTGATGCTCTGTCACCAGGCTTCTCAATAAATCCCCCAGGCTTCTATTGACCACCTCGGTCTGCCCATCTGTCTACGGATGGTAAGCAGAACTAAATTCCAATTCAGTCCCCAGCTTCTTCCATAGCGTCCTCCAAAAGTGACCTATGAATTTTGTATCCTGATCCGAGACTATGCTTCTCGGTAATCCATGCAATCTGACAATTTCTTTGAAAAACAAATTTGCGATGTGGGTTGCATCGCTGGTCTTATGACACGGAATGAAGTGTGCCATTTTCAAAAACCTATCTACCACCACGAAGATGGAATCCACTCCTCGCTGCCTTCTCGGCAATCCTAGCATAAAATCCATACTAATTGCCTCCCATGGCCTCTCGGGTATAGGCAATGGCTGATAGAAACCTGTGTTCTACTTTCGGCCCTTTGCATGTTGACATATCCTGCACCTGTCAACAAATATTTTAACATCTGCTCACACGCCTTGCCAAAAATACGATTCGCTCAGCTTCACGAATGTTTTGTCATGCCCAAAATGACCTGCTAAGCCTCCACTGTGTTTTTCTCTCACCAAATTCTCCCTCATGGAGAAATTCGGTATACACAACTGATTGCCCCGAAAAAACAATCCTTCCTGGATCATATAGTCAATCCACAGAGTTCGATCCTTGAGAACTGGGTTCTCGACTGCCTCATATGCTTCTGCAAAGTCTGCATCACCGGCGTACATATCCTTCATCTTTTCAAAACCCAAGGTCTTGATCCTGAACTCCTGCAGCAACAAACATTTCCTGCTCAAAGCGTCAGCCACTTTGTTCGCAGTCCCTGAAATGTGCTTGATCACAAACGTGAAATTCTGCATGTACTCTACCCATTTCGCATGCTTTTGATTGAGCTTCTCCTGTTGACTCACGAACTGAAATGCGTGATTATCGCTGTAAAAAATGAACTCCTTGGGTATTAAGTAATGCCTCCACTTCTTCAATGCCTGTATGATGGCATAGAACTCTTTATCATACGTGGAGTATTTCAGCTTTGCATCATCCAATTTTTCACTGTAATATGCTACAGGTTTGTCATCCTGACTCAAGACTCCTCCAACAGCATACCCACTGGCATCACACTTCACCTGGAAGGTTTTCTGAAAATCTGGCAGCACCAGATTTGGCTGTTCTGTTATCTTCCGCTTCAATAGATTGAATCTTCTCTCAGCCTCTGCTGACCAGTGAAAAACTTTGTGTCGCTTCTTTATTGTGTCCATCATTGCTGCGCTAATTCCACTGAAATTCCGAATGAACTTTCTGTAGAAACTAGCAAGTCCATGAAAGCTCCTTACCTCAAAAAAATTTCTTGGCGATGGCCAATTCCTGATTACTTCAACCTTCTCAGGATCCATCTTCAATTCATTCGCCGCAATCACAAAACCCAAATAAATGAGCTCTGTTTGCATGAAGGAACATTTCTTCAAATTGATCAGCAGCTTCTCCTGCTGTAGCCTTCTCATCACAATGGCTAAATGTCTCATATGTTCAGCCCTGGTCTTGCTGAAAATCAGTATGTCGTCCAAATACACGACCACAAATTTGCCGATGAATTCCCTCAGGACTTCATTCATCAGCCTCATAAAAGTACTCGGCGCGCTTGTCAACCCCAATGGCATGACCAACCATTCGTACAAACCCTCGTTTGTTTTGAATGCTATTTTCCATTCATCTCCCTCTCTCATCCGGATCTGATGGTATCCGCTCTTGAGATCAATCTTCGAAAAATAATTTGCCCCGCTCAGGCAATCCATCAAGTCATCCATTCTCGGCAGTGGAAATCTGTACCTGATGGTGATTTTGTTTATCGCTCTGGAGTCTGTACACATCCTCCAGCCTCCATCCTTCTTTGGACTCAGTACCGTTGGAACGACACATGGACTCAGACTCTCCCTGACTAGTCCTTTATCTAGCAGATCCTGTACCTGCCTCTTGACCTCCTCGTTCTCTTGAGGTGTCAACCTGTATGCTGCCTTATTTGGAAAACTTGCTCCGGGTATGAGGTCAATATGGTGACTCACACTCCTCATCGGTGGCAACAAACGAGGTAGTTCGTCCACGATGATATCAACGAACTCTCCTAGAAGTTCTTGAATCTCCTCTGGCAAGTTGTCCACTCTTGTGCTTGTCAGGACAATTCTCGGTTTCCTGACAACAAAGAATTGTGGATCTTCATTCTTCTCCATCTCCGTGAGAAGTTCCTTCCCACTCATAAGAAGTATTGTGCTGCTCATTTCAGGCTTCACCTCCTTATCTTTTATCGACAGCAATGTGTGTGACCTCCCATCCTTCTCCAAGGTGTACGTGTTCATTCTCCCATCATGAACAAAATTTCTGTCAGACTGCCATGGTCTCCCCAATAATACATGATAGACATCCATGGGAATAACATCACACAAAATTTTATCTCTATATTCACCCATTTTAATTTCAACCAAGCATTGTCTCGTAACACATACCTGGTGTCCTTTCTGTAGCCATGACACTTTGTATGGACTTGGGTGTCTGTTCATATTCAACTCCATCTTTTCTACCATCTCGGTTGAAACGATATTATCAGTGCTTCCGCTGTCCACTATGACCTTGCATTTCCAGCCCTTGGTCTTGCAAGTCGTCCTGAACAGTCGGCATCTTTGCGCTGTGTCCTCCACCTCTTTCTCAGGTTTTAAAAGGACTTTGTGCACTGTCAGTGACTTCCCACTTCCAGTGTCTTCATCCTCATCATTACGCCTCTGCGCCTCAGTGATGTGAGCTCCACTTCTGTCCATCTTCCTTTCTGGATAGTCAACGGCTTTGCGTCCGTCTTTTCCACACGTAAAACATGTGATGACTCCTCCACGGCCTCTTCCTCTACCTCGGGTACGAGGAAATGTGTTGGCGTCAGCATAATCTCCTTGCTGATCAGTTTGTTGCCTCCTCGGCTCAACATATTGCTACCTCTGCTATGAGGTTCCACCTCTCTCAGCTTTACTCTGAGGTCTCTTCCATTCCTCCTTGGGCTTCTGGGTTCTTTCCTGGGCAATCGCCTTGCCTCGGGGCTGACTTCTGCCTCGCCCTCGCTGTCCCTGCTTGCGGCTCAACTTCTCTTCGGCTTTTAGAGCCATCTGGTACGCATCCTCAACTATTCGTATGGTCAGCATGCTCAACTCGTCCTGAATGTCATACCTCAGACCATTCAGGTATCTCGCCACCTTCTCGTCATCACTCTCCCGATGACCAGCTCGAATGTTGAGCCTGTAGAATTCCTCGGTGTACTCCTTCACCATCATCAGCTTCTGTCTTAGGTTCTGCATTCGCCTGAACAGAGTGATCTGGTAATCCCTCGAAATGAACTTCGCCTTCATATTAGCGATCATCCGATCCTAGCTCTTGATCTTCTGTTTTCCTTTGCAACGCCTGTCCACCTGCAACTCATCCCACCATAAGGCTGCATGTCCTTTCATCTTGGTTACAGCATGCCTTACCTTCTTGTCCTCTTCGATATCCTCATAATCGAAGTAGGTGTCGAGTGCTCGGATCCAATCCAACAACTCTTCTGCATTTAGACTTCCCTCATAGACGGGAATGTCCATTTTCGTCTTCGAGCTCATTCTCGAAATGGCTCTGATCAACCTTTCTGTTGAGGCATCTTCTGCTGAGACCTCTTCTGCATCGTGTCCAGCTTCCTCGTCCACTTTAGAATCGCTGAACTCTGCTGTACCAGCTCCACGCCTCTGGGTGGTCTCCATCTCTTCGAGTTTTGCCCTGAGATCTCGTATTTGACGCTCCATCTCTGGGTTACCTGCCGGTCTTCCCCTTCTTCGGGCATCCTTGTCCTCACGATCAGGTGACTGCCTCTCTCTTCTGGGAGGCATTATGAGATTCTTTCTTCCTCCCTGCTACCTGAACAAAAAGAACTTAATCCCTCTCTGATACCACTTTGACGTAAGTCGTGTGTATCAGAGTGTTTCCCTTTTCTCCTTCACCTCTCTCGCCTGAAATATACACACGAGATGAGAAGCTCTGATACCACTCTGACGCAACCTGCCCTCAGCGGCAGCCGCTCTCACCAAAACCTCTTTTACACCGGCCCGAAGAGTTATAATACTCTTCTGCTCCCGTATCGGGACTTCTTGTCACCCACAGGACACTCCTTTCAGCGATCTCCCTTCGCGTCTCGGGAGATCGGGTCTCGCGGTATCACGAAACTTGCAGCACTATTCTTGTGCACCAAAACGCCGAACCCCGAGTGCCGATGGTCAACGGTCAACAACTCAGGATATCGCCACTCGCGATGTCAACAGTCGGATTTTCTAACCTTCAAGTCCTGAGGTGCCGATTCCCCGAGACTGCGCCACCTGGACTCCACTCACTTCCAAGGCCCCACGCTCCGTGTGATCTGAACTCGCGGGATCACGATTTCAACTGTCACGAATCCTTTGCATTGGAAAACCCCGAATGCCGAAACCCCGATTCTCCGGATTCGTGCCACCTGTCCCTTCGACCATCGACGGCTCCGATTAAATCGGGAAATTGCGACTCGCGATTTCGATGTGCATGCAACTCTTGCACTCGCCAACCCCGATATGCCGATATGCAATGGCAAATGGTTCTGCCTGTGCTTGAAGGTTAAATCCCTCGCTCCTTCTCCCAGATCCAACGATCCAAGGGACTTCGCGATTCTTCATAGAAATTCAAGTCGTTGATTCTCTTCCTCTTGAATTTCTTTCACCCACAACTTCTCTCAGTTCGAATCCCTTTGGGAGCTGTTTCACTGTGTTCTCAACGGGACTATCCCTCCTGAGATTTTATCAACTCTTACTCCTTCAGAGACTTCGCCCACGTCTTTCTTCATAGACCTCCAAACAACTCTCGAACTGTTGAGTCCTTCAAATCTCGTGCACTCACTTGCAACAGAGATCTTCACACCCTTAGCTCAGACTCGCCACTGAGACTTCCAATTCGACCTGCACTTCACCTGCGTGGTTCGAATAACCCAACACAATTCCGGTAGAGGAGAATAAGAGTTTACCTGTAGAGCCCCCTCAACGCACTCTATGCGGAGGAATTCAACTACACTCTATGCAGGAATCTCCTGGCTCGAACAAAGAAACAAATTGGAACTTATTCTCGCCTCTCTCCCAGATTTCTAATCTTCCATGAAATTACATATGCAGCATATACAACGAATGCATAACAAGAAGCAAGGATGCAACAACATAATATCAACAACACATAGAGAATAATCATAGCCATGGGATTGAATCAAAGCTTTCCTATTAATTCAATAGCTGTACATGGGGATTCTTCATAGGTTCTCTGCTCTGCTCTCCTTGCTCTCAATGCTAATGCTGAATAATGTTCTGAATGAATTACAATAATACAAAGGAGGGTGCCTATATTCCGTTTTCCCTCTCGAAAGCAAAACTGTCTAATCTACAGTTAATTCCTATCTAACAGCATTAAAACTATTAAATGCCTTCCTATCTACATTACAATACAAGTGCGCTTCTTATGAATGCTTTCATTCAAATGGCGGCGCACCAACTTCCCAAGTATTTCAAAAATATATGTGCTGGTGCTGTCCAGCTGTCTTTCTCCACGCACTGGCTCGCTTGATGAGTCGTAGATGCTCCTGCATCAGAACACGTGCACACTCCTGTTGCTAATAACATGCACGCGTTTTAGGAATGCACGCTATTTGAATTTCAATTTTTTTCAGGCGAGAGTCACAACTCTAACATACGTGGTTGCTGAGTTGGTTGCCTTAGATTTTGGCTCAGAATGACAAACCTAGTGGTTCGGTCTACAAATACATAAAAACCTCCTTTTTTATGACTTCCTCTTCATATATCCATCTTTGACGTTATTTTTCTATAGGTTACACAATTCATTTATTGATGAAACTGCAGACACAAATATAGTTGACTATGCAAATTCCAAATATAAATTTTTAATTTTTTTAAATGAAGTTTACTATTTTTAATCCATTTTTGTCTTGACATATATCAAAATCCTAGAATAGATACATCTCTTATTTCTGCTATAACTTTTTCTCGGCTTAACCATTTATCAAATGAGTAATATGCAGCACTAGAGGAGACCAATATCTACGATCTAAAAAAATAAAATTGGTTTGATTATGTTAAGACCCTTTTAGCAACAAAAGACGTTGTAATTCCATAGTTAAGGCACTCAACACATGCACAAACGAAAACAATTAGGAAAAATAAAATTTGACCTAGTTATTCACAATGTCTATGAATACAAGTTGTGTCTACAGAGGTTTACATACCCTATCCCCTTTGGATTTGAACCTGCGACCTTTCACGAAGAAACAAATGTTCTTAACCATTAGACCCACATATTATTAATATGTGTGCATTAATTTTTTGATGCACTTAATAGTTGCCATATTGGAAGTTGAGTATTTAAAAAATACACAAATTATTAATATGGAATAAAAGATGATTACCTTATTTATTTATTTTTATCTTAATGATATTTGTGTGATAAATAGTGTTATTGAAATGCGTTTTTTAATGATAAGAATAATATTATTGTGATAAATAATGTTATTGAACTGCATTTTCTAAAGATAGGAATAAGGTTTTATGTGCATGTGTAATGGTGCTTTGAATACAAATTTTTGACTTTATTTTTTTTTAATAGTGTAAAATGTTGAAAAGTTAGAAGTTATTCATATATATTAATGTTTATTCCATAAGGAGTTAGAATTTAATAATATAGTTTTGTGGTTATTAAATTTAATATATATTAATCCTCATTTCATAAGAATTAGAATTTAATAATATAGTTTGTGATGATAAGAATTAGAATTTAATAATATAGTTTGTGATGATTAGATTTAGATAAATATGATATTGGGTTGGTTTATTAATAGATTAAATTTTGAAGTGGTTTTGCTAGATTTAAATAATTGTAGATTAAGTAAATTAAATAAATTAAAATATTATTATCAATATTATTATATGTTTTTTATTTTTTTAAATGATTTTTATTTATTTATTTAATGTTGGGAGCAGTTTATTGTTAGTAATTTTTTTTTTTTTTTTAAGTTGAGGAGGTGGCAATTCTAATTTATAAAACTTTTTGGTGTGGTAATGGATGTTATGATTTATTAAATGTTTTGTTGTGAAAGTGGTTAGAAATAATTTTATTCATGGTATTTATATTGGATAGACTTATATTGGGGTTCCTTGTTTGACAAACAAGAAGGATCTCATACATCACTTTGGTGTCTAGCTTGGTTATGAGATTAAAAATAGATTATTATTATTATTATATCATGTTTTTTAAAACTATTATTTATCGAAGTAATGATGATGTGTCTTTTAAAAATTATTATTATCCACCCAAGTAATGATTATGGTTCATAAAATGGAGTGGTTGGAAATAAATAATAATAAAAAGACGTGTTGAAATATGGACCCCACAACAAAGAATTTAATGTTGTATAGGCTAGGATATATATGATTGGATCTAAAGATGCTTTATATATCTTAGCATACACAACATTGATGATGATGATGGTGATTAAGTCCATTGATGATGATGATGGTGATTAAGTCTAGTGAGAGGAAATTAACAAAGTAATGACCATGACTCATCAAATGTAGTGATTGGAAATAAATTAAAAAAAAAATACCTGTTGAGATATGGATCACACAACAAAGCATTTAATGTTGTATATGCTAAGATATATATCGTTCGATCTAAAGATGCTTTATATATCCTAGAATATGCAACATTGATGATGATGGTGGTGGCGGTGGTGGCGATTAATGTCTACTAAAACCAAATTAATGTTATATCATGTGTCCTCTCAAGTATTAATTTAAAAAGTACTATTATTTATGGAAGTAATAATAATGAGTTTTTAAAAAATTATTATTATTCATCCAGGTGATGATTATGGTTCATCCAATCAAGTGATTGAAAATAAATTAAAAAAAAACTTGTTAAAATATGAACCCCACAACAAAGCATTTAATACTATATATGCTAAATTATTGTAAGGTATGAACTTTTTAAAATAATAATTTAAGATCGTGGCTCATAAAATACATTCATTAAAAACAAATTTATTAAACAAAACACATGTTCAAATATGTACACGCTTGCTAGATATACCAATAAATTGTGACTCAGTAGGGGCCGAGACATCCCTACCTCCACCTAGAGTGGAAATACACTCATTAAAAACAAATTTCTTAAACAAAACACATGTTCGAGATATACCAATAACTTGTGACTCAGCAAGGGCCGAGATGTCCCTACCTCCACCCTAAGTGGAAATACTATCCCAGGGGTCACCTACGTTTCAACCTTATCATAATGGGCTGTGATCTCTGTGGGCTGGGTGAAACTCACCGTCCCCCACCAATAGGCCCCCAAGTCTTGACTGAAAAAAATTGAATGACATGGGGGTGGGATTTGATCCACTTATGTGTGTACAAGTCACGATATCATTGAATATAATATCTCTCAGTGCAACCACGCATTCAACCACTACCTCAAGGTACCCCAACCCAGGTTCTACCACTACATCAAGGTGCCCCAAACTTGCCCAACGATGAAAAACTCCTCTCTTTCCACCATTGAATACAACCCCTTTGGACTCTCATCCTTTCCTACTTACCTAAACCATCAGTAAAACTCAAAAGATCCAAAAAGTTGGGCGAACCATCCAAAGATCCGTTATCAGTAGCAACAATAACAAGAGATCCAGTATCATCATCATCATCAACAACAACAACATATGGGAATCCTTATGCAGGCATGCGTGTCGTCTTCATTTGCACCACCCCAACCTGGAATGCCTCCCGAAAATCAATGGTCGACGTTGACAAGTTGACCGTTAGAGCCCCTTCCCCCACACTTGAAGGGAAATCTCACTATCTGTTTGAGTTGCAACGCTTTGTATTTGACCCCGTTCCCTTAAATCACACTGTTCCTCACATGTAAGTTAAAAGGAATTACAATTGCAGTTTCTCAACTCAAAGAATTCTGTGTATAGATGATATCGAAGGTCGGTTTATCATGAAATTTTTAATGTTGTTGTGTGACCTTTGGTTTCGGCCTCATAATTTTATCCTTTAAAATTTTTATTTTCCATTCGAATGCCATTATTGGTTTATGGTGATATGATTGAAAATACTGGGAAAGAAAGTAATTACGTTGAAAGGCATACACCTATTGACAATGGGCACATTTAATAGGTTTTTAGTGCTTAATCAGTTTAGTATGGACAAGATTAAATATTGATGGAATATTCTTAGTCGTCCCAATAAATCAATGGTTGTGATTTCAACCAGTAACTTCCTCACTATTATAAAGGCATCCGTTTACATGCTTATTTTTTTACTTTTACTTGATCATATTTAAAATTTATTATGGTGGCTAGCTATTGCCAGATCTGAGTGATTAACAAAGATTAAGGTTTTGTTACAGAGTGGAGAGATGTGAATATAAATTGAGTGTGTTTCATTTTATGGCCACGTTTCATTTTCTTTTTTGGGCCAGCCAAAACCTTTCGGCGTTCACCAGCCAGAGTTTGCCACTATGCTAGTATAAGTATATTGAATTTTATTAAAGAATGGATCATTTAGTAGCAAATTGTATTTTTGTAATGTTTAAAATCCAGTCTATGCAATTTTTCTTTGACTTCACTTTAGAGATAAATATATTAAAAAAGTATTTTGCGTTGATACATGTTTAAGCCTACTTTCTCTGCACATTACCCTCTTCTTAAGTAATAAGAAATGAATTTGGCTTAGTTCTTAATTAGTTGAATTCGGTGGCCTTTTGTTGAATATGGAAAATGAGAATGGTTTGTGTAAGTGTTTATAATGCAAAATTTAATAAAGAATTGATTGAAAATTAAACTTACTAAATATCTAATTACCTAATTGGTGGTGGTATGTTTTTTCTTATTCTTATTTCCATTAAAATAATTTATATTTTCTAAAGAAAACTTTACTTATTAGGGGGATTTACTCTAAATAATTTTTGAGATGAAATTAATCAAATTCCTAAAACTAACCACAATCAATTAAACTAATCTCTAGATTCTGGTTTCTATGTCTATTATTTAGACATGCACATGCTCTTAAATTAAAAGAAATTAAATTTTACTTTTGGATGTCATGTATTATGTATTGAGATATAAGCAATTATTTAGCTTCTATTATGTTTATATGAGTGTCATTTTACATTTTATGGGACATTCATTTAGTAAAAATTCAAGATATGAACACATATTACATATCTTGTTTTTGGTAATGTTGTTAGTGAAAACTCAAGCATTTCCAATACATGTTAGAGATTATAAACCAAATAATTAATATGTTTTATTAATAAAAGTCATTTCAGTGAAAAATGTTAATGCAAGAATCAAACATCCATTTTCCAATGCATTTGAGAGACTATAAAACCCATCCATGATTTAAAAGTTGTTAAACAAGAATCAAATACTTAATAAGTTGTTTACTAAACACATTCATATATATAGCTACCTTTATGAAAAACAAAATGTTACTTAGCATTGTTTTGATAAAAATAATTTTTTAATAATTAACAAAAGAGAAACATGAATTGCATTTATAATCACAAAAGGTTACTTAACATTGTTGTGATAAAAACAATTTTTTAATAATTAACAAAAAAAAATATGAATTGCATTTATAATCTTATTATGCTTGTTTTTTTAATACCTTATATAACATACATTGTGGAATTTATGATTATATTATGCTACAAGCTATTAATGAATGTTGGGATTTGGTGACAACAAATTCTCAAAAATAGATTTAGATCTTATCATTATGTATTGGTTACAACTAAATAAACCAAGTTAAAATATGGATAGGGATTGCATTTATTATTCAGTTTCTTGTAAATGTATATAAATACATGTGAGCTGATGTAATCTCCATGATATGAATAATAAGACAACTGATGCCTATGCTTGGTGGACGTAGCCCAACGTTTGGGTGAACCACATGAAATCCATGTGTCTATTATCTGTGTGTGATTGTTAATTATCATTATAAATTGTGTTTTCCACATTGACAATTTTAACAAGTGGTATCAGAACTAGTTAAAAAAACGTCAACTTCTCAAAGAAATAAAAAATGAAATCTGTGTGAGAATACGTAAATTTATACATCCCCGCAGGTTCTGCCTCTCGAAGGACGCAGAAACTCCAATGTTGCGGCGGAGACTCCATTAAATAAAAAGGACACGCATATCTCTTAAATTGATTCGCATGGTTTTTTAGTTTGAAATATAAAGCATGGTTATGGTGAGAATTTAAGGTGAAGAAATTTTTTAAAAGGTATTTTTTATTAATTAAAAAAGCCAAGTCACGTGGGTGAGTTAAAGGAAGATGCTTAGTTAAAGGAAGATGCTTAAAAGGTAATTTTTATTAATTAAAAAGTGCCAAGCCATTGAGTTAAAGGAAGATGCTTAAAAGGTAATTTTTATTAATGCTTAAAGTAAAGAAGGTGGAGGAATTTAAATGTAAAAGTGGATGTTTTTTAAGGTGTTTTTTTTTGTTTTATAAAAGATTTTTTAAACCTTTTTATATATTATTAAAATGCTTTTTAATTGAACTTTTTATTAATCATTGTTCCACATATTTTTTGAAAGGTTTTTGGGTTTTATAAGCAGTGGATATTAGGAGTTTTTTGTGTTAATGGCTAAGATGCAGAGTTTGAAGTTTGAAGTTGAAAAGTTCAGTGGTAAAAACAACTTTGAACTCTGGAAGCTCAAGATGCACGATTTGCTCGTGCAACAAGGCGTGGTGAAGGCGCTTTTGGGAAAAAAAAAGAAACCCGCGACCATAACTGATGATGACTGAGATGAGATGGATGTGAGAGCACTGAGTGCCATACTCCTGTGTTTGGCCGACAATGTTCTATTCAATATTGTCTCGGAGAAGACAACAACTGGTTTGTGGACGAAGTTGGAAAGTCTATATATGATGAAATCCTTGACGAGAAGAATCTACTTGAAGAGACAACTGTACAGTTTGCGGATGAAAGAAGGTACGAAAATTGCTAACCATTTAAATACTTTCAATACCCTTATAGTTCAATTGACTAGTATGGAAGTTAAATTCGAAGATGAGGATAAGGCTATTACACTATTTGTGGTCGTTGCTTGAGTCTTGGGATAATCTAGTCACCTCTATTAGCTTTAGCTCAACATAAGTTTTAGATTATGACTCTGTTGTGGGAGCTTTGTTGGCTGAGGAGATGAGGAGAAAATATAGTAAATAAACCTCAACTTCAGAGGCGATGCTGATCAGAGGTCGAACCATAGAGAAGAATGAGAGAAGTTCTTTCCGATCTAAGTTAAGACACAAAAAGGGTAAAGCAAAATGCTGGTACTATGGAAAAACAAGACATCTCAAGAAAGATTGCTGGAAGAGAAAGGAATCTGAGAATAACTCTACGAAGAAAACAAATTCGGCTATAACAAATTCAGGTATAATTGATCAAGTTTTATCCGTTTCTAGTAATTTACAATATCAAGAAGAATGACAGTTAGACTCAGGTGCCTGCCACCACATGTTCTCACATAGAAATTGGTTCATTTCTTACCAATCTGTTGATGAGGGTGTAGTGTTTATGGGAAATGGTATTTGCTGTAAAAATGTTGGGGTTGGCAGTATTAGAATTAGGATGTTCAATGGTACTGTTTGGGAATTAACGGATGTTATATATGTACTTGAGCTTAAATCAAATTTGATTTCATTGGGAGTGTTGGATTCCCGTGGATATAAGTATACAGCTCAAGGTGGAGCTCTCACATTGTCGAAAGGTAGTTTAGTAGTGATGAAGGAAACAAAGTTTGATAACCTTTATAAGTTGGAACGGAGTACTGAAGTGGCATCTGAAGTGACATATGTATCTTCTTGTTTATGGAAAAAGCATCAAAGTCATAAGAGAAAGAAATAATTGCAGATACTGGTAAGAGGTAAATCAGTTCCAGGCTTAAAATCTTTGTTGCTGAATTCTTGCTTGTTTTATATCTCTGAAAGTTATGATGATGGTATGTTGTGTGTGGGATCCTACTTCTCACAAAGTCATCATTGACAGAGATATAGTATGAATGGAATAACCAAAAGGGTTGATTCAAGATCGCAATGGTAAATTTGTTTGCATGCTAGGTAATTCATTGTATGGCCTATTAATACCCAGGAAAATATACAAGAGTTTTGAATCCTTCACAGTGACTCAGAATTTTTCAAAGGGTAGGAATGACTATACGGTTTATAGTACATTCACAGTCTTGATGTTCTTTGTTGATGATATGCTCGATGCAAGCCGAAGCATGGATAAAATCAGTAAGAAAATGACTCAGGTGGATAGGACAATTCATATGA
>JASDQU011400800.1:38179-53128 GCA_032191745.1 Picea mariana
GCTATTTGAATTTCAAATTTTTTCAGGCGAGAGTCACAACTCTAACATACGTGGTTTCTGAGTTGGTTGCCTTAGATTTTGGCTCAGAATGAAAAACCTAGTGGTTCGGTCTGCAAATACATAAAAACCTCCTTTTTTATGACTTCCTCTTCATATCTCCATCTTTGACGTTATTTTTCTATAGGTTACACAATTCAGTTATTGATGAAACTGCAGACACAAATAGAGTTGACTATGCAAATTCCAAATTGCATATCTGATTTCCTCTCACTGAAAATCAATGGTCGACGTTGACAAGTTGACCGTTAGAGCCCTTTCCTCCACACTTGAAGGGCAATCTCACTATCTGTTTGAGTTGCAACGCTCTGTATTTGACCCCGTTCCCTTAAATCACACTGTTCCTCACATGTAAGTTAAAAGGAATTACAATTGCAGTTTCTCAACTCAAAGAATTCTGTGTATAGATGATATCGAAGGTCGGTTTATCATGAATTTTTTAATGTTGTTGTGTGACCTTTGGCTTCGGCCTCATAATTTTATCCTTTAAAATTTTTATTTTCCATTCGAATGCCATTATTGGTTTATGGTGATATGATTGAAAATACTGGGAAATAAAGTAATTACGTTGAAAGGCGTACACCTATTGACAATGAACACATTTAATAGGTTTTTAGTGCTTAATCAGTTTTGTATGGACAAGATTAAATATTGATGGAATATTCTTAGTCGTCCCAATAAATCAATGGTTGTGATTTCAACCAGTAACTTCCTCACTATTATAAAGGCATCCGTTTACATGCTTATTTTTTTACTTTTACTTGATCATATTTAAAATTTATAATGGTGGCTAGCTATTGCCACATCTGAGTGATTAACAAAGATTAAGGTTTTGTTACAGAGTGGAGAGATGTGAATATAGAACGAGTGTGTTTCATTTTATGGCCACGTTTCATTTTCTTTTTTGGGCCAGCCAAAACCTTTCGGCATTCACCAGCCAGAGTTTGCCACTATGCTAGTATAAGTATATTGAATTTTATAAAAGAATGGATCATTTAGTAGCAAATTGTATTTTTGTAATGTTTAAAATCCAGTCTATGTAGTTTTTCTTTGACTTCACTTTAGAGATAAATATATTAAAAAAGTATTTTGTGTTGATACATGTTTAAGCCTACTTTCTCTGCACATTACCCTCTTCTTAAGTAATAAGAAATGAATTTGGCTTAATTCTTAATTAGTTGAATTCGGTGGCCTTTTGTTGAATATGGAAAATGAGAATGGTTTGTGTAAGTGTTTATAATGCAAAATTTAATAAAGAATTGATTGAAAATTAAACTTACTAAATACCTAATTGGTGATATGTTTTTTCTTATTCTTATTTCCATTAAAATAATTTATATTTTCTAAAAAAAAATTTACTTCTTAGAGGGATTTCCTCTAAATAATTTTTGAGATGAAATTAATCAAATTCCTAAAACTATCCACAATCAATTAAACTAATCTCTAGATTATGGTTTCTATGTCTATTATTTAGACATGCACATGCTCTTAAATTGAAAGAAATTAAATTTTACTTTTGGATGTCATGTATTATGTATTGAGATATAAGCAATTATCTAGCTTGTATTATGTTTATATGAATGTCATTTTACATTTTATGAGACATTCATTTAGTAAAAATTCAAGATATGAACACATATTACATATCTTGTTTTTGCTAATGTTGTTAGTGAAAGCTCAAGCATTTCCAATACATGTTAGAGATTATAAACCAAATAATTAATATGTTTTTATTAATAAAAGTCATTTCATTGAAAAATGTTAATGCAAGAATCAAACATCCATTTTCCAATGCATTTGAGAGACTATAAAACCCATCCATGATTTAAAAGTTGTTAAACAAGAATCAAATACTTAGTAAGTTGTTTACTAAACACATTCATATATATAGCTACCTTTATGAAAAACAAAATGTTACTTAGCATTGTTTTGATAAAAATAATTTTTTAATAATTAACAAAAGAGAAACATGAATTGCATTTATAATCACAAAAGGTTACTTAACATTGTTTTGATAAAAACAATTTTTTAATAATTAACAAAAAAAGAAACATGAATTGCATTTATAATCCTATTATGCTTGTTTTTTTAATACCTTATATAACATACATTGTGGAATATATGATCACATTATGCTACAAGTTATCAATGAATGTTGGGATTTGGTGACAACAAATTCTCAAAAATAGATTTAGATCTTATCATTATGCATTGGTTACAACTAAATAGACCAAGTTAGAATATGGATAGGGATTGCATTTATTATTCAGTTTCTTGTAAATGTATATAAATACATGTAAGCCCGTAGAGGCAAAAACGATGACTTTGAGTGAGCTGATGTAATCTCCATGATATGAATAACAAGACAACTGATGCCTATGCTTGGTGGACGTAGCCCAACATTTGAGTGAACCACATGAAATCCCTGTGTCTATTATCTGTATGTGATTGTTAATTATCATTATAAATTATGTTTTCCGCATTGACAATTTTAACAAGTGGTATCAAAACTAGTTAAAAAAGCGTCAACTTCTCAGAGAAATAAAAAATGAAATCTGTGTGAGAATACATAAATTTATACATCCCCGCAGGTTCTGCCTCTCGAAGGACGCAGAAACTCCAATGTTGCGTGAGGTGCGGACTCCCCACGATCCAGTAGCAGCGTGAGGTGCGGCGGAGACTCCATTAAATAAAAAGGACACGCATATCTCCTTTTAAATTGATTCGCATGGTTTTTTAGTTTGAAGTATAAAGCATGGTTATGGTGAGAATTTAAGGTGAAGGATTTTTTTAAAAGGTATTTTTTATTAATTAAAAAAGCCAAGTCACGTGGGTGAGTTAAAGGAAGATGCTTAAAAGGTAATTTTTATTAATTAAAAAGTGCCAAGCCATTGAGTTAAAGGAAGATGCTTAAAAGGTAATTTTTATTAATGCTTAAAGTAAAGAAGGTGGAGGAATTTAAATGTAAAAGTGGATGTTTTTTTAAGTTGATTTTTTTTTTTTTATAAAAGATTTTTTAAACCTTTTTATATATTATTAAAATGTTTTTTAATTGAACTTTTTATTAATCATTGTTCCACATATTTTTTTGAAAGTTTTTTGGGTTTTATAAGCAGTGGATATTAGGAGTTTTTTGTGTTAATGACTAAGATGCAGAGTTTGAAGTTTGAAGTTGAAAAGTTCAGTGGTAAAAACAACTTTGAACTCTGGAAGCTCAAGATGCATGATTTGCTCGTGCAACAAGGCATGGTGAAGGCGCTTTTGGAAAAAACAAAGAAACCCGCGACCATAACTGATGATGACTGAGATGAGATGGATGTGAGAGCACTGAGTGCCATACTCCTGTGTTTGGCCGACAATGTTCTATTCAATATTGTCTCGGAGAAGACAACAACTGGTTTGTGAACGAAGTTGGAAAGTCTATATATGATGAAATCCTTGACGAGAAGAATCTACTTGAAGAGAGAACTGTACAGTTTGCGGATGAAATAAGGTACGAAAATTGCTAACCATTTAAATACTTTCAATACCCTTATAGTTCAATTGACTAGTATGGAAGTTAAATTCGAAGATGAGGATAAGGCTATTACACTATTTTTGGTCATTGCTTGAGTCTTGGGATAATCTAGTCACCTCTATTAGCTTTAGCTCAACATAAGTTTTAGATTATGACTCTGTTGTGGGAGCTTTGTTGGCTGAGGAGATGAGGAGAAAATATAGTAAAGAAACCTCAACTTCAGAGGCAATGCTGATCAGAGGTCGAACCATAGAGAAGAATGAGAGAAGTTCTTTCCGATCTAAGTTAAGACACAAAAAGGGTAAAGAAAAATGCTGGTACTATGGCAAAACAAGACATCTCAAGAAAGATTGCTGGAATAGAAAGGAATCTGAGAAGAACTCTACAAAGAAAGCAAATTTGGCTATAACAAATTCATGTATAATTGATCAAGTTTTATCTGTTTCTAGTAATTTACAATATCAAGAAGAATGATAGTTAGACTCAGGTGCCTGCCACCACATGTTCTCACATAGAAATTGGTTCATTTCTTACCAATCTGTTGATGAGGGTGTAGTGTTTATGGGAAATGGTATTTGCTGTAAAAATGTTGGGGTTGGCAGTATTAGAATTAGGATGTTCAATGGTATTGTTAGGGAATCAACGGATGTTAGATATGTACTTGAGCTTAAATCAAATTTGATTTCATTGGGAGTGTTGGATTCCCGTTGATATAAGTATACAGCTCAAGGTGGAGCTCTCACATTGTCGAAAGGTAGTTTAGTAGTGATGAAGGAAAGAAAGGTTGATAACCTTTATAAGTTGGAACGGAGTACTGAAGTGGCATCTGAAGTGACATATGTATCTTCTTGTTTATGAAAAAAGCATCAAAGTCATAAGAGAACGAAATAATTGCATATACTGGTAAGAGGTAAATCAGTTCCAGGCTTAAAATCTTTGTTGCTGAATTCCTCCTTGTTTTATATCTCTGAAAGTTATGATGATGGTATGTTGTGTGTGGGATCCTACTTCTCACAAAGTCATCATTGACAGAGATATAGTATGAATGGAACAACCAAAAGGGTTGATTCAAGATCGCAATGGTAAATTTGTTTGCATGCTAGGTAATTCATTGTATGGCCTATTAATACCCAGGAAAATATACAAGAGTTTTGAATCCTTCACAGTGACTTAGAATTTTTTAAAGGGTAGGAATGACTATATGGTTTATAGTACATTCACAGTCTTGATGTTCTTTGTTGATGATATGCTCGATGCAAGCCGAAGCATGGATAAAATCAGTAAGAAAATGACTCAGGTGGACAAGACAATTCATATGAGGGATCAAGGAGCAGCAAAAAAAATTAAGGGCATGGAAGTACACAGAGATGGTAATGGTAAGTTGTGGTTGGAGTTCAGTATGAAAATTGAAACACCAATTTTTATCCCTCTTTCTTTCCATTATAAGTTTTCTTCAAGCATAGGGCCTGTCTATAAAGAAAAAAAGGTTACGTCTCATGTAAGTTCAGTAGGAGTTCTGTTGTATGTGATGAAATGGTTAAGATGAGATGTTTCACATGCTAATGATCTTGTCAGATACGTGACAGATTCAAGTGTTGTAGTGAAATGTGTGCTTCAGTGTTTGAGAAGCACAAATGACACCTATAATGGTTACACTGAGATGGTCTGTGATAACTGTAATGTATATTTTACAGGTGTTTTGGATAGGAGGAGATCTATCACTAAATATGTCACAACACAAATGTTGTGAAAGACATGTTGGAGGTGGAGTGACTCCTCAAGAAATCCAAACTCGTGCAAGTCACACAAGCGAGATCATGAAACCATTTTTATTAGAGAAGCTGCAGTGGTGCTTGGCTTCTCTTGGCTTGCAGAAAAGATGATGAACAAAAGGAAGGAGCAATGTATCAGGTTAATTGTTGTCAAGGTGGAGATTGTTGGGATTTGGTGACAATGAATTCTCAAGAATAGATTTAGATCCTATCATTCTGCATTGGTTACAACCAAATAGACCAAGTTAGAATATGGATAGGGATTGCATTTATTATTCATTTTCTTGTAAATGTATATAAATGCATGTAATCCCGTAGAGGCCAAAAATGACTGAGTGTGAGTGAGCTGATGTAATCTCCATGATCTGAATAATAAGACAACCGATGCCTATGCTTGGTGGACGTAGCCTAACATTTGGGTGAACCACGTGAAATCCCTGTGTCTATTATCTGTGTGTGATTGTTTTTTTGGTTTGTTTGTTAGTTTTTATGTGACATGTGGGAATAACCTGTGGCTAAGAAACCATGACTCAGGGGCATCTAAGCCATCGAAATCACTCGGGGATCGCACCCGGCCTAAGCCACACCAACCCTTAACATGGCTGGATTTTTTGTCCCCGCAGGTTTTGAACTGGTGAATTTAACATCATGGAGCGCCTTAACAACACACTCCATCACCAACTTTCCTACACCTCGAGGACTCTATGTGTGATTGTTAATTATCATTGTGAATTGTGTTTTTCACATTGACAATTCTAACAATGAATTCTTCATATTTTTCATAGGAATGGATAACCCTTAAACCTAACACTATATGTTAGAATCTTGGAACTTGACATCTTTGATTTCTCACTAGCTTTTAGAACTTAATTTCTCGAACAATACTAATGATAAGAAAATAAACCTAACAAAAAATTATACACCACCACAAAAATAAATTGTCTATGATAATCAACCTATCAAATATTTTAATATTTAGGTTCATCTCCAAAAGATAAAATGCCATATTAGAAAACAATGTCGTAAAGATAAATTTTTTATAGGATATGGTTAATCATCTATATAAAAATAAAATTAGCATAAATACTAAAAGAAAATATTTCAATTTCACAACCTATTGAGAAATCCCAAATGTATAGAATGAAAGTGAGCACTACTTTTATTTACAAAACATAAATTATCACTTGCTTGGATGTTCAACTATATTTACAAATAAAGTGAAACTAAAACTACCATTTGTATGGTTATAACTGTATTTACAAATAAAACAATAAATACATTATCAATTGCTTAGATGTTCAACCATATTTACAAATAAAGTGAAACTAAAACTACCATTTGTATAGTTGTAACTGTATTTACAAATAAAACAAAAAATACATTATCAATTTCTTAGATGTTCAACCATATTTACAAATAAAGTGAAACTAAAACTACCATTTGCATAGTTATTCAAATGTACACTTTTTAACATGATCAAAATATCCAACATCATCTTCAAGGTTCAAAACCACAGCGATGCTATTTTGGAATAATGTGTTTAGTAATTTGAACAATCGTTGGAAATTAAATTCAAATTCAAAATATATTGTTTTTTTAGGATTCTTTTTATTTTGTACATGTTTTTTTAGTCTATATAAAGATAAAAATATGTATCTAACCACACAAACTATATATTATTATTCTTCTTAAGTAATTTTAGGAAAATTTTAATTATAATACAAAGACAATATGATCTTAGTAAATATTTAGTATAAAATGATTTACCAATACATATATCTAAAAGTAAAATAATATGTAAAATCTATAATTAGGAAAAGTTAATTTGATTAAATACTTTTTTAGAAAAGTGTAAAGATAATAATGTGATAACATTGTTTAAAACAAAATAAAAATAAAAATATATAATTAACAAAAGTTGATTATATTTTTAATAAGCTGTGATAAATATGATTTATCAATACATTTAATATAAAATAAAAATAAAAGGAAGTCTAGTAATAATATATTTGGAGGTTAAATAATATATTTTAAAGTTAAATAATATGTGAAATCTATAGTTAAAAAAAGTTAATTTTATTAAATATTTTTTTAGAAAGGTGTAAAGATAATGATCGGATAATACATGGTTTAAAACAAAATAAAAATAAAAATATATAATTAACAAAAGTGGATTATACTTTTAATAAGGTGATAAACATGATTTATCAATACATTTAATATAAAGACAAAATAAAAGGGGAAGTCTAGTAAAAGATGGTAAGTAATATATTTTGAGGTTAAATAATATATTTTAAAGTTAAATAATATATTTAAAGATGATTTATTCAATTGAATATAGGTGGAAACAATATTTGAGAAATAGTTAATTTTAATAAAAAAATTAATACTAACATTATCACTCAACGAAAGAATAAACATAAAACTTTAAATAATGTTTCATTTATCATTTATTAAGCAATGAAAACAAACAAATAAGTCATAGGGTAAGTTGTGCAACATGTCCTTACAAATTCATTCACTATCATTTTTATTTATTGTTATTTTGGTATTGACATCTTGCACCAAAAATGATAATGCTAAAAATCATTCTACACTTGAAAAGATAGGACCTCAAAAAAAGTTTGTCTAAAACAAAAATATTGATCTACAATAAATTTCCATAGAGGGTTCCCATTTCAATTTCAATTTCCATTATATCATCAACAATTACACTAAGCATATAGGGGCTTCCACAGTGCAAGATATTAGATATTGTTTTTCGGGATTAACTGCGTAGTGTAAGTCATGAATATATGACCCATATTCATGAATATGGGTCATATATTCATGACTTACACTACGCAGTTAATCCCGAAAAATAATATCTAACAATTACATTATTTGTTATAAGTTTATAGTCATCCATGAAGAGAAATAAGAAACCTATGCTTTAAATAACTTGAATATGCTAAACATATTAAGAAACTTCCAAATGCAAGGAATAAAGATTGTTATAAGAGGTAGAGATTTCTTTGAGAGTAAATCCTTTCATACATAATTTGATTTCTTTGTCTAGGTTTCCATGGAGCTAATCCCATGAAATTTAAGATGTTTTATCATATACTATAAGGAATTAAATTTATAGAGGACATCATCACTTTTTAACTTTGACTGAATGGGGCTAAAACTTGTGTTTTGTGTGATGTTTATAAAATGATTACTTTTTGCTAATGGTTAGCTTATGAATAAATGATTAACTAGATGTATTAGTATGCATGTTGTTGTTTCAGAGTCTGTACTTAAGGCTTTGAAGTATAGTGTCTAGGCATCCGAAAGTGGGTAAAAGGTAGAGAAGACATAAACGTCAACCTTCGGCAAGGGAAACTAAGGAATATTTCTGCGTTGGCGTTGTCTAGCTTCCAATTGTTCCTGGATGTTTATATCCTATTCAATCGCTGCCCATGAACGTTCAAGTTCAACCCGTGCAGTGGCTGTTTGAAGGATAGTATCGAAAACATTTAAGGCAATGTGCGTTTGGTTTGATAATCCGAGTTCGATATTGGGCTGTGTTGGTATAGGGACAGTCATGGAGGAACAGTAAAATAAGGAAACCTCAAAGGAAGAATTAAGTGCTGTCTCAATTCGGTCATATAAAAGAGAGTTTACAATTTCAGGAATAAAAGAAATGCAAATCAAAGGCTCTTTCTCGTAACTGGCTATATCTTAATAAAATGTATGAGGTGGGAGAAAAACATTTAGCTGTCTATTGAGTAAGGCTCCTATCAAGGGAGAATCTCACGTATAAATAGAAGAAGAAAAATGTAAAGAAGTAACCCGATGAAGTATAAAATATATATAGAATTCTGAAAGTGTTAACTGGTCTTATACCTGCTGATAGCTGGTACAAAGGAAAAACAATAAACAATATAGAAAACCAACATTCATTCACTATAGTAGAGGTTGTACTAAATTATAACGAAGCATTCATCAGTTATGAATATGAAATGAAACGAAATATGAGATACAAGAAAACAAACTCATAACACAGTCACGACAGAATTGAGAATCTTTAGATTTGCTTTATATTAACTCTCAAAATGTAAAACCTCTGTTACAATCGACACAAAAAGGTCCAACCCTGGTTCTTTCTTTCTATGGTATATTTATACAGTTTTACAATAAGAGGGAATCTCAATCGTTGCAAAATTTTCAGTTATGATAGGGAGGAGAGCAATCGCTCCATTTCTTCTTCTTTGTCTTTACTTGGTGCTAGAAGCTTGTCCTTGTGCATGCTCGGTACAGGTGACACATCTTTCAACTAGCTGAGATATCAGCCTTGATGGTTATGCTTGACAATTGGCTTCAAAAGAGTAACAATCTCAGGCTAATTGCGACAGTCTATCCTCCATCTGTCTGTCTATGATGTCGATAACGCATAATTGCGTGCTTGGTTTAATCATACACTTGTCTATTTGGACTATGTCCGCCATAGTCACTTGGGAGATCTCAGCTGAATCTCTTTCCTCTTTTTCATTTAAATCAAGTGAGATTTTTTCCATATTCATCTGAATCAGTGCCTTGGCATTACCTCCACTATCAATGCCTAGCAGATTACCATCTATAGAGCGAAAAGCCTCTTCTAAGGATTTTGTTACTCTCTTGGCTTGTAGCTTGCCTTCCGAGATACTGTGTTCCCATTCTTTCAATAGAATGTTTCCTCTGGTCTGCTCCGAAATGGTGAACCTGGGAGTACTTCCCGAATCCCTATTGTTTGTGGCTATCACAGTCTCTTGGAAGGCGACCCGTGCTGCTCCAGCTTCCCTTTCTCTAGCAGATAAATCCTCCAAAACTTGATTAACCAGCAAACAGTTGTCCTGAATCACCTCAACTTTGGTGATTAAATTTCGTTGGGCCACAGAGACTCTGCTCAGAATCTCTATCACTTGGGACTGGAACATCCCGATATCTATCACTTTACTTTCAACGATTTCCAGTCTAGCCTTTAGCTATTCGATGAAATCTTTTTTTTTGGATCGCTTGCATCTAACCATCCCGAACCACCAGCTGTGCTTGTTCAAGCTTAGTCTTGAGCAGGTCTATCTCATTTTTATCGGCCATCCTGGCTTGCTCTATTCCTACACTCGCCTGGTCTTTGGAAGCCTCTACTGCTGTGGCTAGTTTGGCTTCCAGGGTTTTGATGAGGTGATTTTTTCATTTTAGCTATTTTTTCAAAACCTTGACCAAAAATTGGTTTGTTGTGGCATATGCTCCTAATGTCCCAGCTATTTCCGTGGTGAACTGTTCATTCTTCTTGTCCTTCCCATCAGTCATAACTTTGTATTTCTTTACTATTGATTCTCCTTCCTGATAGAATTCCCTCTTTACCACTGCCTTTCTCTTCTTATCGAAGAAGAACTCATTCGGAGGGAGCTCTTCTACCCTTATAGGCCTCAACTCTTCATTGAAGATCCACCCTGCATCAATATTTCCCTGAGTTGATTGCAAGGGAGTAAATGATGTGATAGGTCCTCTCATTTGCTTCGCTGATTGTCCTGGAGTAGTAATCCGACTCTGCTTCTTCGGTAGGTTGGGAGTCTTTATCTCTACTTTCGAACTCTTAGTTTGCTCTCCTTCATCCTGGTGTTTTTCTTGACTGGGAGTCGCATCCTTGGAGCCTTCGACATCTTTTTGTTTCACCTCCGCTGTACTCAGATTCTCACCCCGTAATACTGCGGGAAGACAACTGCATCGATGTTCTTGTAATTTCAGAACATTGGCCCTCTCTTCAGGTGCCAAGGTTTGTATCCGAGCTAAAATCTCGGCATATGATCTTGTGCCTAGGAAAATGTCATCCGAGGGCGAATTTTCATGTTCAAATCTCTTGAGTCCGCAACTGGCCAAATGATTACTCACGACCTTTTGCAGATCGTGCTTCTTGTATTCAATAAGGACCAACTTTAGGTCTTCCAGGGCTGCTGCCTCAGCTTTAGCATGCCCAAAATCTAATAAAGAATATGAATTTAAATGAACAGGAAAAGGCGGCCATACCTTTTTCGAGTATCCCTTAAGATCCTTGCTTATGCCACCAATTACTGTTTGTCTAGCAACCTCACGACAAGTCACCTTGTCGAGAATGAATAATGGAAATGCATGCGGGGGAACAGAAGCCTCGAAAACTCTGAGACATGAGAATTAGGCTTCTACATACCAGTCAACTATGCTACTCAAATTCGTCACTATACTGTCTGAGATCCTGGGTGGCGAGTGACCGAAAATAATGACATGTAGAGGTACCATCACCCAGTTGAAGATTTCATATACGAAATCTGCCACTTTGTTTTCCCATAGCTTCAAATGATAGACGTGAATGGGCTCGGCCTCTGCTGGAGTCCAACCCTAGATCATTAAGGGAAATGGTGTTAGAAATCATACAACGTCCATAATGTATGCAGACATAAAAAATGAAGAAATATTTTCGCTCTCTTTCTGCGCCTGATATTCTATAACCTGATTGGTCAAGCTATCAGACAACATTTTTGCCCAGTCAAAGGAACAGCCTTTGGTGACCCGAAATATTAGAGGTACCCATTTAAGAAAGAAATGTGAGGTGTCCTCTCTCCCATATAATCTGCATGCCATCATATCTACATACTTGAACTGTGGTTCCAAGGAGGCTATTGAGTATATACCATGACTGTCTGCCCTGAACTTCGCAAGGTGCGAAACCCAATCTCTTATTAAGCTAGACATGGTCTTGTCATACTGCACACATTCCTTCTGTTTGAACTCCTCCAAGAATTCGGCACCATATGTAAGGTCGGAAGCTGTGGGAAACTTGTACATAACTTGCAGATGTCCAGGTCTGAAAGTCCCGATGGTGACCTTCTGCTCATTCATGATGGTTCTAGTTGGTATGTCCACATGGTCTAATGCCTATCGGACCATATCATAGTAGGGGAGCAGTCTTGGCCTGGCCGCTACTTTATGCATTCCCGATTGAATGACGATATTATACTTGGTGGTTATGTCATCTTTTTCATTGTCGCTGGAATCATCAGAATAATCCACCAATTCGGCCTGCAGAACATCAGAAACGAACGGCTAGTTCAGGACAGAGTTGACACTTTGAAGTGAAGTATCAACGACATTGTTTGAACCTTGTCCCGAAACCTCAATGCTAGCTTTGGATGCTTTTCGCGGGGCTGTGACGGGAGATCCTGCTTTGGCTCTTCCGCGATAAAAGTACGTATACGTACAGAAGTTAGCTCGCTGGGAAAATGGGCTCTGCGTAATATAGAAATGAATTTGTTATAACGAATAACAACTCTATAAGCCGTNATAAAAGTACGTATACGTACAGAAGTTAGCTCGCTGGGAAAATGGGCTCTGCGTAATATAGAAATGAATTTGTTATAACGAATAACAACTCTATATATATTCGAAAACTCGGTACTTTTTAGAACAGATCTGTCAAATCATGTTTAGAAATAAATTTAGAAATGAAAACCCAATCTTTATTCGTCGATTCGCCTTATTTCATAATTAATGCCATAAATTTTGGCGGTTTGAAATGTCAGTGGGCGTAATCGTGCAAGCATAAAAAACACGGGATATATTGATTTAGCTTAATTAATCCGATTTTACCAAAGCTAATTAACCTTTCGGTATTCATTATATCGGGAACTTTTGCTTTAATCTTTTGAACCTCTAACCCCCGAAATTGCGATGATTGATTTTGATTAATAAAAATGTAATTGTGATTAGGCGCTTAATTAATTACGTAATTATTTATATTTTCCATATCGCGACTCGGAGCTTCGAAGGTAAGTTTCCGGGAAGTTTGCATGCCGAGCTGCGAAACCGCGAGATCGCGATAATATGTTTTAATTTAAAAGGGAGGATAAAATCAGATTAAGTGATTAATTAATTACGTTCATATCCTTATCGTGATTTCGCGAGTCAGGGCTTAGACAACGTAAATTTTTAAAAAGAAAACGCCGAGTGGTGAATTGCTGATGGAACTTAACCATGGCTTAGTTTTTTCCTTTAACTTTGACACGGGTTACTAACATGCGGACTTCGTGGTTTCGGCTATCGGGGGTACGACATTGAGAGTTTTGGATTTAGTGAACGCTGAGGCACAAAAACCCGATGATGTTTAAATGTGATTTAGGAAGAGTTTACTCCCGTTACTGACCTGGGTAAAGTTTTAAAGCGATTTCACTGTTTCGTTGCTCGGGATTTATGAACTTCATGATCTATAGCATCCAACATGCGAAATCCCGAGGTAGAACAAAAGGGGGAATTTTTTTTTGTCGAAAAGTAGAACTCGCCTCGAGAGTACAATAATCATCGCTACTTGCGTGATAAGACTTCAGAGATTTTGAAACCACAAACGGAAAATATGAAAACCATCTTTCGATTTCGAGCATTAAGACATGAAATTCTAGATGGGCTAGAAAAACAAAGGTGGCTCCAACATAGGTTCCAACTAGGGATCCTGTTTTCTTGTAAGACTGGAAGAACAGTAGACCATGTGCCAATATTGGGTAAATGGAGTCAATAGCTTCAATCAGGCGAAAAGGTTCTTGAGAACAAGGTATCGAAGGGGGAAAGAGACTTCATTTTTTTACCTTGAAAAGCTTTTCAAACTCAGATACTCTTTTTAAACTTAGCCGTAGTCCCTTTCACGACTTTCCCTTTCCTGTTACTAAATTCAGTTCTGCCTTAAGACAATCAAAACAGTTCTAGGAGACCCAACAGATCTTGTGGCTATCAGCTTGCATCAAAAGAAGAAGATATATATGTTTTTTAATTAGGGAGTCCCGTCTGAACTTGGGATGTAGATCAGGTTTTTAAAAAGAATTGGTTACCAAAGTAGAGTGATATTCATGTATAACAACCTTATAGATATCTCAGATATTGCTTCACTGCCAGCGAGCCTGTTCAGTACCCCGGTGAAGTTGTTTGGCCCCTTTTACTGAATTTTCTTTCACCTCTTCGGAATATATTTATGCATTTAAATGCTTCAAGATGAGGGAAATCATTTCTAAATTTCCTTTCATCGTCTCTTGGACTAGATGGGGGCAATCAGTTTGTATCAGGGCTGATATCTGTGTAATATTTTGCATTATAGGTCTGTCAGCTTACTTTGATTACTCGGTACCAAACTTACCTTGACCTTCACAACACCTTCGTTCTCAGGGAAAAAAGGGAAAATAACTTTCTTAGGGCATTCTATTTGAGAAAGCTTCAATCTTCCGATATTGTTGAAAAACCTAGGAAAGTTAGGATCCCTTTAAGCGTTCCTTCGTTTATCACGGGATTGAGGAGTTGTGAAGACCCGCTTTCTTTCCACCATCTACTTCGAAGCTCACGAGGTTGAAACGAAAACTCTTATCCCTTCTTATGCGAAACAAAAAAATGCTGAGTTTTTAAAAGGTAAGCCCGAAGATAGAAAAGGGTGACAGGTAGTGACCTACGGACTGAAAATACAGAGGTCAAAAATTTGAAACTGACTCTTGTAGATCTTTTTCGAGGATACTTTACTTTTACTGACTGCTTTTAATTTGGGTGAATCATTTAATTTGTCTTAATTTTCTATAGATGGTTAAACAAAGA
>JASDQU011400800.1:56375-71831 GCA_032191745.1 Picea mariana
GCTTCAGCTTGAGGAGAAGATCCAAGTCATGGATCAAGGAGTGCAGAAGTTTTTCCACAAGATAGATGCTCTGCAAAGGAAGGTCCTGCCTGGTATGAAGGTCATAAATGACAAGTTGATGACACTCCCTAATTATAAGAAAAGGTTGATCGAAGTGTCTAAGGACAGTTCTAAGTTCGCAGGAATACAGAGAAGCATCACAGGGAGAGCATTCATGGATGCCTTGCAGTTGCATATTAGTATCCAGCATGAAATTAAGCACATTTTTGTCGTCAAGCCCGCATTTGCTAAGTCCACAGACATGGATGAAGTGTACCGGAGATTTCTTAAAGTCACAGTGTCAGGTCATATCATATGGGAAGAACTGTGTGATCTACTAGATTAGTAGATGAGCTGTCGCTTCCAGTCAGTTGTGCTGTCAGCAGAGGTTGCGGAGGCACCTCGCCAATGACCTACCCCTGAAATTCAGTATACAGTTGTAATGAGTCATCAAAGCAATTTTGATTAGTTAAGTTAGTTAGTCTAAAAATAGTATGAGCACGTCCTGATCAGTTATGACAGGAGCGTATGTACTTTGTATTACAAATACTTTTTTTTCCGATGTATTGAGGGTTGTTGATTCGCACACCCTTTTGCTATCAGACTGTATCATTTTTGAAGAGATTCACCATTAATAAAGAAGGGGCATTTTACAGGATTCTTGCGTATGTTCACTGGTGATGCGATTTTCTTAGTTAAACGTTTTCTTTCTCAGTATTCATATTTGTTTTCTGAATCTAATCTTTACGAATAGCGTTATGTTGCAGGATTTATCTCTGATACCCTGTTTCCGATTCTAGAGATTTAAATGTTTGTCTTCTAATATATTCAATTAAGAAATTCTTAATTTCTTGTTAGTTGAAGTTATTTTCCTCATCTGTTCTTCCATCCATCATTTTAATTGCTAAAAGATCCAGTGGATGTATCACCTCGCCCTGTGGAAAACTTCTTTGGCGTTTCTGGTTATTTCTCGGATTTGATTAAGTACAGACCCCATAGCCCAATGGATGTGTAGTTTGTCTCAACCAACTTCAAAACTCTTTACAACAAAACCAATAGTCTTCACACCTAGCCTAATATCTGAAACTAAAACAAAGCTAAATCATATAGAGAGATCCCTCTCTGAAGCTGGAAGGGCTAGATCCCATCTTTAAAAGTGGTTGGTTAAGGTTACCTTTATAAATTTCTTCTTTTTCAACCTCTAGGAAATTTATCAAGTGCTAACATAGGGGTCGGGGTAAGTGGTTGATTCAGTTAATTTGCTTGACAATTAACTAGTAGTACCAGACGAGACATTGCCTCATGAAACACAAATCTGTTGTGCACAAACCATGCCCAATTCTTGGTATAATGATATTAAGTTTTATTTGACAAATGGAACCACCCCTCAAAATCTCAATCCCAAAAACAGAAGAGAACTAAGACTCATATCTGCACGTTTTCAATTAATTAATGATGCACAGTGTTGTTCAGAAAAAAAATTGAAGGTGTATTGCTACGTTGCCTAGAAAAGGAAGAATCTGAAAGGGTATTGACTAAAATACATTCAGGTGATTCAGGAGGTCACTTTGGCGGTGAAACAAATGCTCACAAATTCCTTAGAGCGGGGTACTATTGGCCCACTTTGTTTAAGGACGCTCAGTCCATGTCCCACAAATGCATAATATGTCAAAAGGTTGCAGGACAAGTCAAGAAAGTCGCATTCCCTTTGCAACCCGTTACGATTGATATGGCATTCCATCAATGGGGTTTGGATATCATAGGTCCAATTAACCCAGCCTCTTCACAGCAACACAAATACATTCTCATGGAAACAGATTATTTTACCAGGTGGTATGAAGCCATACCTTTAAGAGTAGTCAACACTAATAAAGTGATTTTGTTCCTAAACTCTCATATCATCACACATTTTTGGATACACGCATGTCTGGTTTTCGACAATGCTTCTTATTTTTGCTCCTTGGACATGAATGTTTATGCTTTAGAAAAAGGAATTAAGTTAAAATATTATGTCATATATTAGCCCCAATGCAATGGCCTGGTTGAATGAATGAACAAAAATTTAATGAAAATTTTGAACAGAATAGTGTCGAATAATCATAAAAATTGGCACATTGCCTTGTATAATGCACTACGGGATGACACGTTCACCCCAAAATCATCCATCACTAAATCCCCTTTCTTCCTTTTGTATGGAAGAGAAGTTATCCTACCTCCCAATGTCCTATTACCATCACTTCAGTTATCCCAGAAGGTTCAAGAGGAAGAATTTATTGCCTTGGAAAGTCGAATAAATGCTTTACTTAAACTTGAAGAAACCAGAACACAAGCTAAACAAAAATTAGATCAGCATCAAAAAATTGTTAAACATTGGTTTGACGCAAGTTCATCCTCTGATAGAAACTTCAACATAGAAGATCTAGTCCTCAGGTGAGATAAGGCACATGAGGATAAATGGGAACACACCAAGTTTCCAAATCTGTGATTGGGACCGTTTGTTATTGCAGAAAAATTGGGTCCTAGCTCTTTTCGTCTGCAAAACTTAGAAGGGCAACCAGACACTTTTCCAGTGAATGGGTAGGCCCTCAAAATGTATTTTTCTTAATCAAATAAGATTGGACTCTTTGTAAATATTTCATGTATTGTACAGTTATGTTTTCTTTGATTGTTGTGTTTAAAATTTTCCATTATTCCTGTCTACTTAAATTATTTCTGATCCAAAAAAAATTGTCAAAGGGAACATTCATTTCAAGACTTATGATTTAAAAGAAATTTGAAATAGTTCAAACAGTTTCTGATGTTAAGATTTAGCTTGGACGATTGATTGATTACTATGGAATCCCAATCTCTAATAGTCTTTATCAGAGTACTACATTTGAAAACATGTGGAGATCTTTGGGAATTACAATTATCTTTAGACTTTTTACACCATCCATGTTCATAAAATATCACTTTTAAGTGATCCCCATTCTCTAGATGATTTCTTAACTGAAATCTAAAAACTCTAAAACCATGATAAAACTTTCAAACCTTGAAAATGAATAAATAATGACCAGTAATATACTTGTCCTATGATTAATCTCCAGTATCACCCTGCTCTATTTGTCATTTACAAAATATCTAAATTATATCATTATAAATGGCATAAGAAGCTTGAAAACACTTACGTGTCGGAAATGTGTGTAAACCCACCAAGGTACTGAACAGGCATGTTGGCAGTAGGTAAATGAACACATGATACCAAGCCAACTTCATCGGGGTATTGAACAGGCCTGCTAGCAACGAAGCAATGCCGGGTTCAAGAGATAGCAGGTATGTGCTTATAAGTTAGCTTTCTATGGGAGTTTATATCGTGAATATACAACTATTGGGTGGGATTAAAGTACTTGAGTGGGTTAAATGACATCCATGTCGAGGCTATGAATGCCTACTAGAAGTAGTGGCTCTATCAACGGTATTGAATTCATTTTTATAAACATCATTACCCTTGGATCAAAACATGCTTTCGGGGTACAATCTTTTGTAAAGAATTTATTATTCTTCTCTGATAATGATTATGGTAATCTTTTATAAATCTGAGCTAATATTTGTGATCTTAAAGTGAATTTGTCTCAAAGCATCTTAAAACCGTCTCCAAGTCCTATTCTTCTTCCCTGAGGTGAAAGTTTGACAGTCATAGATAAATGCTTTGCCCAATGAGTCACCATTTTTTGGCATCCTAACTAGCATCTTGTGTCTCATTGACTTTTCAAATATAAAATTGTTTCTTATGCTCACTACATAGTATGTTTATACATGTCATATGCATTGTATTTCTTGTGTACGAAGGTATGAGTATTATTGTTAATCAATCTTGTTTGGATTTATACAGTTTTTGAAATTATTTGGTGTCATTTATTGATCGTGTTCTCTATCTTCAATTTCATGACTGTAAAGCATGAAATTTAAGTCTCTTTTTTGTACAGATCATTGACTAAATTCTTGTGGTAATCTCCCTTTGCATTGAGTTAAAGGTGATTGTTTGTTTCCTTTAATCGAAGGTCTAAATTAAAAGGACATGGACTATGTTTTAATTAGAAACCATATGAATTATGTTCAAAACAAAAACAAAAAAACTAAACATGACTCATGAACTAAAGAAATCAGCTACACCCGATATGAAATATGTGAGACCTATTCAATTAAATCAAGCCTAAAACTACAACCTAGCTAAAACCCATGGTTAAACATGTTTCTATTAAAATCTCCCCTCTCCTAATGGCCTAAATATGACTCCCAACACCTGTCATTTCCATATAACATTACATCATTAAGTAATGATCACTTAATGGACTGACCGATCAACTGTCATATGAATTATTACCCTACAAATGTATTGATTTCCTTGATTTCGGGTTAGTTATTCGTGGAAAGTAGCGAGGGTTCCATCATTTTAGGGGCTTTGAACTGTTCGGTCCTCTGGTTTCTCAGTGATAATCAAAAATCAGAGTGGGGAATAATGGTAGCACCTCCCCATTTCCCTAAACATCGATTTATCATCAGGTATGAGAGATCAGTCACTTCAATTGTTTTTGTGCCTTTTGGTTCATCGATTGTGAATTCATGGCCCCCGTAGTTAGGATAGATTCAAATGTCTCACAAACTTTGTTATCTCATGACGACGCTATGGATAGCCTGGTTTAGTTCGTTTGGGTGAATTTTATACAATCATTCGATGGCTTTAACCTAGAGGTTGCCAAGAATTTTTACAATATGTTTGATGGAACCAGAGCCAAAATAGGAGATATTCAGTTACAGGTTATCGAATAATTCATAGCTAAGGAAACTGGTTTGTCTCAAGAGGGTTGTTGGTGGTTTAAGAACATGAAAGTAACTGGCATTTTGTGGCAATCTCTGTTGGTGTCTAGGAATTCGCACTACAAGGTAAAACGTATGTCGATAGAATTGTTTAAAACCTGTTGGCATAGTTTATTGTTGATCATAAATCAATTTATCACCTGTGAAGGAAGCTATAGATTAGTGTTCCTGTTTCACATACGTTTGTTAATAGTTTTTCAAATATTTAGTTAGAACTTTCCCTTTTACTTGCTTAAAAGCCTGCGAAAAATGTCAAATTTTTACCAAAGGTCGAACCGCAATCCTGAGTCTAGTTTATCTCACCATGGTTTAATTCACATATTGGTCGATTTCCATTTGGCTAGCACATGGGACACCTGGCAAGGTTTTCTAGTAAGGAATGGATTCCTTCTCCCGTAAATTGATCCCACCGCTGACTTAACACACGTTCTTAAAGAACCTATTTCTCCATAAACTTTGTCTCATTCACTCTGTGATTTTAGAATCAAAGTTCAAATACAAAATGACTCTTTTGTTTCGTTCGGTGATCAAACCAAGGTTGTTTCTAAGACCAGAATGGCATCCAAAAACCATGAATTTATGCCGAAGAAACCCTTAAAAGAGGTCCTTAGTCATTTGAGAAACGAGTCGTTAAATGTTGTCGGTCATTCACAACCTCTGACACTAGCTGTTAATGGAAAATTTAAATGGAAAGGAAAACAAATTAGGCAAGAGTTCAGTGATGTTGATTTAAAAAACAAAATATGTGGTCGGATCCTATCAAGAATGATGAGGAATAAACATAAACAGAAGGATAATCATGTTCCAATGATTATAATACAAGATTTAAACTCTGTCGAGAGTGTAATCCCAGAATCAATAAGGGATAATCATCCATGGTATGATTTTGTTTCAAACTTACCTTTGTTCCTTCAAAACTGTGAGGGATTCGCAAGAATCCAGACCGATTTAAAGGCTATGGTGGAAAAGGAAAAGACCCCGGACTCAGACTACCAGCAACCGCTCCCAAATATGGAACATGTATGTTGTGATGAAAGTTTAGCATGGATTCAGAGATACTACATAGACATCCCATACTTGCATATGCGTCTTAACCAAACGTTGGTGCAACATAGAAATCTTGAAAGAGAAAATCAGGATTTGAGAGTTGAATTATAGCAGACTATTTCTCGAGCAAATAAAAGATTCAGAAAATATGGGGATATCATCATCAAGAATTCAACTAATATCAATGTTGTTATGAGTTCAGATATGTATAAGTCTTCTTTTTCAAATGTCTAATTTGGTAAATAAATTCGTGGTTTATTTTCATTTTTGATTGGTTTGTTAAAGCATAAGTTGTTACATTGTTTTTAGACTAKCTATAGAATCAAAGATTTTGTAGCTTGTCTTAAATTAGWTTATGATATTTTTAATTAGATTTRTTTTTTCAGGTCTRAAGAAAGAAYGTGAAAAATGTCCTATACATTGTTGGCTTATTGGAGGATCATGAAGTATTTCTAATTTGAAAATAGTTTTTGTTTCAAACAATGAAGAAAGTATTTTTGAAAATTGTTATAACAAACTTTTTCTAAGTTGTTATAAACATTATTGTTATMAACTCAAGTTAGGATTTGGTTTTTAATATACTCTATTTTGGAAGATCAATCCCTATCCTGTGGATTTGGGAAGTAGATCAATGCAGTGTTTAAATACTCTATTAAGTTTTTATAGAGGATGAAAATAATTTGGGAGAGGGACTCCTCAATATTTTTAATGAAGAATATAGAATCATGCTTTAATTAAGGCTTTGGTCCTGTGGATTAAAGAATTCAGTGTGCATTATGATATATTGATATTAGTTTGTTTCATCAATTCATGATTAATTATTATCATATCTATATTAATTCTTTCAATCTTTTAACAGCAAATTATTCCAACATGCTCCCAGGTTCGGATCTCAATAGGCTCCCAACAAAACTCTCTAAAACTATTGACCCTCCTGGTAAACTATAAGGAAACACTGCACACAGAGTGCGCCGCGTAGTCTCACCCAAGATAGCTTTATGGGTGAATACAAAACCCAGGTGTTTGTAGTCTAGGAATGAGTGGGGATCTATGGGGTGGTTCTTCCTTCTTCATGCATTAATATTACTAATGATTTAAGTATTTCTAGGATTCATTCATCTTCTAGCTTATGCATGTGTTGGATCCGCCTTTGTTTTTCTAGCCCATCTCGAATTTCATGTCTTAATGCTCGAAATCGAAAGATGGTTTTCATATTTTCCATCTATGGTTTCAAAATCTCTGAAGTCTTATCACGCAAGCAACGATGATTATTGTACTCTCGAGGCGAGTTCTAATTTTCGGCAAAAAAAAAATTCCCCTTTTGTTCTACCTTGGGATTTTGCATGTTGGATGCTATAGATCATGAAGTTCATAAATCCCGAGCAACAAAACAGCAAAATCGCTTTAAAACTTTACCCAGGTCAGTAACGGGAGTAAAGTCTTCCTAAATCGCATTTAAACATCATCAGGTTTTTGTGCCTCGGCGTTCACTAAATCCAAAACTCTCAGTGTCGTACCCCCGATAGCCGAAACCACGAAGTTCGAATGTTAGTAACCCATGTCAAAGTTAAAGGAAAAAACTAAGCCATGGTTAAGTTCCGTTGGCAATTTGCCACTCAGCGTTTTCTTTTTAAAAAGTTATGTTGTCTAAGCCCCGACTCACGAAATCATGATAAGGATATGAACGTAATTAATTAATCACTTAATCCGAGTTTATCTTCCCTTTTAAATTAAAACGTATTATCGCGATCTCGCGGTTTCGCAGCTCGGCATGCAAACTTCCCGGAAACTTACCTTCGAAGCTCCGAGTCGTGATATGGAAAATATAAATAATTACGTAATAAATTAAGCACCTAATCACAATTACGTTTTTATTAATCAAAATCGATCATCGCAATTTCGTGGGTTAGAGGTTCAAAAGGTTAAAGCAAAAGTTCCCGATACAACAAATACCGACCGAAAGGTTAATTAGCTTTGGTAAAATCAGATTAATTAAGCTAAATCAATATATCCTGTGTTTTTTGTGTTTGCATGATTTACGAGGTAGTCTTATTTCTTCCATATGCCCACTGACATTTCAAACCGCCAAAATTTATGGAATTAATTATGAAATAAGGCGAATCGATGAATAAATATTGGGTTTTTATTTCTAAATTTATTTCTAAACATGATTTGACAGATCTGTTCTAAAAAGTACCGAGTTTTTGAATATATATAGAGTTGTTATTCGTTATAACAAATTCATTTCTATATTACGCAGAGCCCATTTTCTCAGTGAGCTAACTTTTGTACGTATACGTACTTTTATCGCAGAAGAGCCAAAGAAGGATCTCCCATCATGGCCCCGCGAAAAGCATCCAAAGCTAGCGTTGAGGTTTCGGGACAAGGTTCAGACAATGTCACTAATACTTCACCTCGAAGTGTCAACTCTATCCCAAACTGGTCGTTCGTTTCTGATGTTCTACAAGCCGAATTGGTGGATTATTCCGATGATTCCAGCGACAATGAAAAAGATGACATAACCACCAAGTATAAGATCATCATTCAATTGGGAATGCATAAATTAGTGGCCAGGCCAAGACTACTCCCCTACTATGATATGGTCCGATGGGCATTAGACCATGTGGACATACCAACCAGAACCATCATGAATGAGCATAAGGTCACCATCAGGACTTTCAAACCTGAACATCTGCAAGCTATGTACAAGTTTCCCACAGCTTCTGACCTTACATATGGTGCCAAATTCTTGGAGGAGTTCAAACAAAAGGAATTTGTGCAGTATGACAAGACCATGTCTAGCTCAATAAGAGGTTGGGTTTCGCACCCTGCGAAGTTTAGGGCAGACAGTCATGGTATATACTCAATAGCCTCCTTGGAACCACAGTTCAAGTATGTAGCTATGATGACATGCAGATTATACAGGAGAGAGGACACCTCACATTTCTTTCTTACATGGGTACCTCTAATATTTTGGGTCACCGAAGGCTGTTCCTTCGACTGAGCAAAAATGTTGTCTGATAGCTTGTCCAATCGGGTTACAGAATATCGAGTGCAGAAAGAGAGCGGAAATATTTCTTCATTTTTTATGTCTGCATACATTATGGACGTCGTATGCTTTCTAACACCATTTCCCTTAATGAGCTAGGGTTGGACTCCAGCAGAGGCCAAGGCCATTCACGTCTATCATTCGAAGCTATGGGAAAACAAAGCGGCAGATTTCGTATATGAAATCTTCAACTGGGTGATGGTACCTCTGCATGTCACTATTTTCAGTCACCCGCCACCCAGGATCTCAGATAGTATAGTGACAAATTTGAGCAGCATAGTTGACTGGTATGTAGAAGTCGAATTCTCATATCTCAAAGTTTTGGGGGCTTTTGTTCCCCCGCATGCATTGCCATTATTCATTCCCAACAAGCTGGCTTGTCGTGAGGTTGCTAGACAAACAGTAATCGGTGGCATAAGCAAGGATCTTAAGGGATACTCGAAAAAGGTATGGTCTCCTTTTCCTGTTCATTTAAATTCATATTCTTTATTAGATTTCAGGCATGCTAAAGCTGAGGCAGCAGCCCTAGAAGACCTAAAGTTGGTCCTTATTGAATACAAGAAGCACGATTTGCAAAGGGTCGTGAGTAATCATTTGGCCAGTTGCGGACTCAAGAGATTTGAGCATGAAAATTCTCCCTCGGATGACATTTTCCAAGGAACAATATCTTATGATGAGATTTTAGCTCGGATACAAACCTTGGCACCTGAAGAGAAGGCCCATGTTCTGAAATTTCAAGAACATCGATGCAGTTGTCTTCCTGCAGTATTACGGGGTGAGAATCTGAGTACAGCGGAGGTGAAACAAAAAGATTCCGAAGGCTCCAAGGATGTGACTCTCAGTCAAGAAAAACACCAGGATGAAGGAGAGCAAACTAAGAGTCTGAAAGCAAAGATAAAGACTCCTGACCTGCCAAAGAAGCAGAGTCTGATTACTACTCCAGGACAATCAGCGAAGCAAATCAGAGAACCTATCACATCAGTTACTCCCTTACAGTCAACTTAGGGAAATATTGATGCAGGGTGGATCTTCAATGAAGAGTTGAGGCCTATAAGAGTAGAAGAGCTCCCTCCGAATGAGTTCTTCTTTGATAAGAAGAGAAAGGCAGTGGTAAACAGGGAATTCTATCAGGAAGGAGAATCAACAGTAAAGAAAAATGTTATGACTGATGGGAAGGACAAGAAGAATGAATAGTTTGCCACGGAAATAGTTGGGACATTAGGATCATATGCCACAGCGAATCAATTTTTGGTCAGGGTTTTGAAAAACTAGCTGAAACGAAAAAATTGCCTCATCAAAACCCTAGAAGCCAGACTAGCCACAGCATCAGAGGCTGCCAAAGACCAGGCGAGTGTAGGAATAGAGCAAGCCAGGATGGCCGATAAAAATGAGATAGACTTGCTCAAGACTAATCTCGAACAAGCACAGCTGGTGGTTCGGGATGGTCAGATGCAAGCAAGCTAGCAAAAATATTTCATCGAACAGCTATAGGCTAGACTGGAAATCATCGAAAGTAAAGTGATAGATATCAGGATGTTCCAGTCCCAGGCGATAGAGATTCGGAGCAGAGTCTTTGTGGCCCAATGAAATTTACTCGCCAAAGTAGAGGTGATTCGGGACAATTGTTTGTTGGTTAATCAAGTTTTGGAGGATTTATCTGCTAGAGAAAGGGAAGCTGGAGCAGCACGGGTCGCCTTCCAAGAGGTTGTGATAGCCACAAACAACAGGGATTCAGGAAGTACTCCCAAGTTCACCATTTCGGAGTAGACCAGAAGAAACATTCTATTGAAAGAATGGGAACACAGTATCTTGGAAGGCAAGCTGCAAGCCAAGAGAGTAACGAAATCCTTAGAAGAGGATTTTATCTCTATAGATGGTAATCTACTAGGCATTGATAGCGGAGGTAATGCCGAGGCACTGATTCAGATGAATATGGCAAAAATCTCACTTGATTTAAATGAAAAAGAGGAAAGAGATTCAGCCGAGATCTCCCAAGTGACTATGGCAAACATAGTCCAAATAGACAAGTGTATGATTAAACCAAGCGCGCAATTATGTGCTATCGACATCATAGACAGACGGATGGAGGACAGATTGTCGCAATTAGCCCGAGATTGTTACTCTTTTGAAGCCAATTGTCAAGCAGAACCGTCAAGGCTAATATCTCATCTGGTTGAAAGATGTGTCACCTGTACCAAGCATGCACGAGGACAAGCTTCTGGCACCAAGTAAAGACAGAGAAGAAGAAATGGAGCGATTGCTCTCCTCCCTATCATAACTGAAAATTTTGCAATGATTGAGATTCCCTCTTATTGTAAAACTATATAAATATACCATAGAAAGAAAGAACCAGGGTTGGACCTTTTTGTGTCGATTGTAACAGAGGTTTTACATTTTGAGAGTTAATATAAAGAAAATCTGAAGATTCTCAATTCTGTC
The DNA here is from genome assembly GCA_032191745.1 of Picea mariana. Taxonomy (NCBI): domain Eukaryota; kingdom Viridiplantae; phylum Streptophyta; class Pinopsida; order Pinales; family Pinaceae; genus Picea; species Picea mariana. The sequence continues at coordinate 67,807 of JASDQU011400800.1, forward strand.
ATGACTTTGTTATGAGTTTGTTTTCTTGTATCTTATATTTCATTTCATTTCATATTCATAACTGATGAATGCTTCATTATAATTTAGTACAACCTCTACTATAGAGAATGAATGTTGGTTTTCTATATTGTTTACTGTTTTTCCTCTGTACCAGCTATCAGCAGGTATAAGACTAGTCAACACTTTCAGAATTCTATATACATTTTATGCTTCATCGGGTTACTTCTTTACATTTTTCTTCTTCTCTTTATATGTGAGATTCTCCCTTTATAGGAGCCTTACTCGATAGACAGCTAAATGTTTTTCTCCCACCTCATACATTTTATTAAGATATAACCCAGTTACGGGAAAGAGCCTTTGATTTTCATTCCTTTTATTCCTGAAACCATAAACTCTCTTTTATACGACCGAATTGAGACAACACTTAATTCTCCCTTTGAGGTTTCCTTATTTTACTATTCCTCCATGATTGTCCCTATACCAACACAGCCCAATATCGAACCCGAATTATCAAACCAAACGCACATTGCCTTAAATATTTTCGATACTATCCTTCAAACAGCCACTACACGGGTTGAACTTGAACATTCAGGGGCAGTGATTGAATAGGATATAAACATCCAGGAACAATTGGAAGCTAGACAATGCCAACGCAGAAATATTCCTTAGTTTCCCTTGTCAAGGTTGACGTTTCTCTCTTCTCTACCTTTTACCCACTTTCGGATGCCTAGACACTGTACTTCTAAGCCTTAAGTACAGACTCTGGAACAACATATTTTTGGCGTCATTGCCGGGGACTGAAGTTACGAAATCTTTTTCCCTGGAAAAACGACATTTTCTTTCATTGAAAGTGTTACCCTTTAATAGTGAACAAAGAGTACACATATTTTTTAAGGCTTTCCAATCTTTCACTTTGCGACTCCACAAATAATAAACTGGCATCCAGTCGAAGGAATACCAAAAAAAACCCGGATGGTAAGCAGATTACGCCTGTTACCGATCCTGAGAAGATTCTAAAAGCGAGAGGCTCTCTTAAGCCAACCTCTATAGTCTATAAGCTTAAACACCCACAAATGAATACTAAGAGTTATTCAAAACCTTCAACTTCACGTAGTCCTCTCTTTGATACTAAATATCTAACGTCAAACTGCTCCGAAGTTAGGAGTGAGATTCATCCGACAATACTCGTAGTACACAAAGGAAAGGGCCCTTTTGAAAGTTCGTCAGCAGTTGACATACCATCTTTTCTTCAGTTAAATTTCCCGAACTCACCGAATCCCAAAGAGTGTCTTACACATTCGGTTTCCACACCCGTCGATTCTCCTGATTTCATCTCTTGCAAATCTGAGAAACCAAGCCCTCATGTTCCTTATCATTCATCGCCGGATTTTCCTCTTCACGAAGAAAATAAAGATTCACTCTTAATTTTTCGAAACCCCCTTTATGACTTTCTGCTAATAACTATGGCAGCCACCGGAGGAGGAGGTGGAGGGTTTATTGGAGGAGGAGGAGGAGGAGGAGTTGGAGGCCAAGGGCCTACCCCCCCTCCCAGAGTGTTTGTGAAAGTTTCAGCTAGATATGCTCCCTTGGTATTGTCTGTTCCTCTACACGACCTTCCCAAAAATTACATAAAAAATTTGCCTAAATTCACTGGGGAAGGGGATCTGACCGCGGTCGAACAAATTAATTTCTTTGATCAATTCGCAGACATCCTAGGTATCGAACATGAGGACGTATATTCGAGGCTTCTTGTCCAAACCTTCGAAGGCCAGGTCTAAACTTGGTTTCAGAGCCTACCTGCAGCATCTATCTTGTCTTATGACGCCTTGGAGGATGCTTTCCTCATATAATGGGGCAAGTGAAAAGACCACCTATATTATTTAACCGAATTTGGGTCTTTAAGAAAAAAGAATTCAGAAACGATCATGGAATTTATTCAAAGATTCAACAAACTATATAACAAAATCCCATCCGAGGTTAAACCATCCCAACCCGCGGCCAAAGTAACTTTCGCAGGGGATTTCGAACTGGATTTTGCACTCCTTTTACGAGAAAGAAGGGGAGCCACCCTAAACCGAATGCAGGACAATGTTGTAGAAATTGAGTCTAATATGATGGCTTATGGTAAGCTTAAATCTGAATTAGAAACGGGAAACCAAGAAACTAAACACTTTAGAGAACAAGCAGGTCTGTCAGGGTCCAATAGAGCCACATATGACAGGGTAGACGATATGGCCAGGGTAATTAAAGAACTGTCTAATAAAATATCTAGAATGGAGCTTGAGCAGGCCAAAGCTGATTCTTTCCCCAAAAAGGATTTCAAGAGGAACTCCAACCCCCTGAACCAGCAAAGACAAATAAAAAACAAAGATCAAAAAATACAAGCTCCCCTAAAGAGTGAAAATTTTATAGGAGCGAACAACCTCCAAGATTTCAGAGATTCGGATAATGATGTTATGAACTTCGGTGATGACTGCACACAACCGTATCTGACTAGAGAAGATTATGAGAAATCTCTAAACACTGAACAACCATCGATTAAGGATGAAGAAAGTGATCATACTGACCTTTGTGGCTCTCAACAAGAAACCGAAATGATAATGGTCAAGATCCAACCTAAATACAACTTGAGATCTAAGAGTAAGCCCATCTCAACTACTCAACCTAAGAAAATCCTCTAAAGAGGTCAAACTTATGAGCCTACTTCAGAAGAGACCCTATTACTTAACAGCAAAATGAAAGTAGTAAGCACACAAGAGTCCGAAGTGGAAAAGGTTGAAACCCAAGCGCAAGGAGCCGAAACAGTAAATAAGATTATGCCTTGAACCAAGACCATGAGTAATAAAGCGGTCTAGACGAATAAATCGGAAAGGAAGGATTCGGAAGTCTCAACTAAAGAAACAGACAAGGTGAGCGGAACTTTTATTTTTTAAAACGAGATAAATAAAATTAAGATACCAATCCCTCTAGTAGAATTAGCAAAAAACCCCGTTTATCGGAAGCATATTGCCAAAGTGATGGGTGTCCCAGAGCTAGAAAGCCAGTCTGACGTTTTAAACCTGGAAGATGACAAACCTAACATCACTTTTGGTCCACATTTTGTAGGGGCCAAAGATACTATTTCTCCCTTTTATATCACTTTAAATGTATATGATCAATTGCTACATAATTGCATGTTAGACTCCGGAGCCTCCCATAATGTTATACCTAAGATTATTATGGACAAATTGGGTCTCCAGATCACTAGACCTTATGGAGATCTTTACTCTTTTGACTCGAGAAGGGTTAAATGTGTGGGAATGATAAAAGATTTAGTAGTTACCCTGGCACAGGTCCTGGTTAAGAGTATCTTGATGGATGTGGTTATTGTTGATATTTCCCCTAAGTATGGCTTACTGTTGTCTAGGTCATGGGGAGCCAAGCTGGGGGGTTCCCTTCAGCTGGATATGAAGTTTTCCACAATTCCTGTGTTTGGTGGGCAATTTACTCGGCTGTACAAAGAAACGAGGTTAGCATACACAGTAAGCGATCCTCAAAACCCGAACAATTTCCCTATTTACATTGCGGATCAAGATTTAGGAAATTGTATCTTATATTTTGATGATGGTTTATATGGTTGTCCGGAGGAAAATGATATAGAACAGGAAGAGTCAAGTTATATGACAGAGGATCTGTGTATCACCGGTGTCTGGAAAATGTATTTTGATGGTGCCTCATCTTGTGAAGGGGCTGGTGTAGGAGTGCTTTTAGTGGCTCCCGAAGGAAAGTCCGTGGTTCCTTTTTCCTACAGACTGCAATGGGATACAGATTATACTAACAACGTATGTGAATACGAAGCATTGGTCTTAGGATTAGAGGCTACCAAGAAGCTAAAGATAAATAACTTAGAGGTATACAGAGATGCAGAGTTAATAGTCAAACAAATAAATCGACAGTACCAAGCCAAGCATCCCAGATTAAGATCATACAGGAATTTTTCTTGGGATCTGATGGAAAAAATTTTCTCGTCCGTAAATGTCCACTTT
>JASDQU011400801.1:0-44495 GCA_032191745.1 Picea mariana
AGAGGAAGCTTCTATTAGGTCTTCTTACATCCGCCTTATTCTATTTTATTGAAAGGTCTTATTAATATTGACCTTTATTACATCCGAATACATTGATCTATCTATGTGTGGGTTAGGACCTTAACACATTTGATGGAGAACCTCATTGTATCTCTATTCATGTGTGATCGAATATGGGAAGCAAAAAGAGTCATTGATGAGGAAGAAAAAGTATCGCAGCTAGCAATAATGTTCTGAAACCATGCGCTGGATTGGTATATAAATATAGTAGTAAACAATCCATAGGGTGCGCCAGGAACAATAGAAAAGATCAAGTAGGCACTTATTATGGAGATTCAAAGGCCAAAATTAGAGGATCAATTTATGAATTAGATGATTGAGGTTAGACAGAAACCAGGGGAGTTCATATGGGACATCGATCAAAATTTCAAAACATTGAAAGGTAAACTGAAGTATTTGATTTTAGATATGTAGCAAAAACAATTGTTTATAAATTCTTTGTTACCACATTTCAAATATCCATTGAGACAACAAAAATTTCAAACCCAGGAAGAGGAAATACAAAAATCTATGCAGTTAGAGGAGAATCATTATAAGAAGACAGATCCAATTATTGAGGATCTGAAGGAAGACCTAAAGAACTTGACAGTTCAATTAAACAAGAATAAAAATAGGGAGAAAAGAGAAGAAGTGTGGTGTACCCTGTGCAGATCAGAGAGACATCACAAGAATGAGTGTCCGAAATTTGCATAGTACCTCAGAGCAAGGATTCCAAATCCACTGCCTATAGGAGAGCCTTGATGTGAAATATGCAAGACACATGGGAATGATCCTTATCACTTCGCTATGATGGAGAAGTACAAGACAAAACCGAAGAGTACTTTTTGTAAATTTTGTAAGTCAGTGGGACATTAAGACAAAAATTGTAGAACTCTGGAGTTAATGAAGGAAAGAACCTCAGATGCATACAAGATGCAGACTAAGTTGACAACATGACAAACTACACCACAATTTGGCAATACACAACAATTTCAAGCAGTGCCACAATTTCAACAACCTCCATAGTATAATCAGGCATAGTGTCAGAACATGGATCCACAAGGGAACAAAGGAGGATTCGAGGTAGAGGAAGAGGAGGAATGGGTAGAGGCAGAGGGCCTATTATCTTCCATAATTGTCAACAAAAAGGACAATATTCCAAAGATTGTCCTCAACCAGCAACTACATGTATGTATTTTCATGCAACAGATCATGTGACAAAAGAGTGCCTGAAGTTAATGACGAATATCCAGGAGAAGAGTAATATAAATAACCTAAATGTTCAATGGATTGCTACAGAAATAAGGGATCCCAAGACGAACATCAATATAGTTACTAGAGGAGGAGAGAAGACAGGAGCAGATGCACATGATCATAAAAAAAAAATCTGTGTTGGATTTAGAAGAACACTTAGCCACAACAACAGTTTGATGCAAAGAAGGAGAAGGAAACATTAAAGGAAACAAAGAAGGAGTTCCTGAAGGAGAATGAAGCCTCCACATATAATACTGCGCTAAGGTATGATACTCCTATTTTTGATATGCCTCAGTCTTTGGATCATACTTACAAAGGAGAGAAAACATAGAAAGTAAGTAACTTAAAGAATTTCTTGGAATCTTGCTTTTAATTACTTAATGATAAGAATGCCATGGATTTGTTTTAAAGTATGCTTGAGAAATATAGCATATAAGAAGGGGTAGGAACAAAACCAAATAATATTAATCAAGTCCATAGAAAGAAAATAACTATCAGAGAGTTCATATTGAATGCAAATATAGGAGACTTTAAAATGGGAAATGTTATCCTAGACTTAGGATCAAATGTCAACATTTTTCCAAAGAGGACTTGGGAAGCAATGGGATAACCTACACTAGGGTATTCCAATATCCAATTGAATCTAGAAAACCAACAGAGAGTGATTCCCATAGGTATATTCAAGAATACAATAGTGGATCTAGATGATGTACATACCACAACAAATTTTGAGGTAATGGATATGGTGGATGAGTCTATACCATTTCCAACACTATTGGGAATTGACTGGGCCTTTGATAATCATGCCATAATTAATTTAAGGACTAGAAAGATGATATTTGAAGCTGGGAACTTAAGGGTAGTAGCACCTTTAGATCCCTCAGATTGTGAAAGATATGTAGAACCTATTCCTGACAGTGTTCTAGAAGATGATGTGAACTAGTTGTATATTACTATTGTGCAAGATGAATACTATGTGAACCCAACTACAGATGGAGTACTCAATTGGAGGAGTATTAATTCTGACATTTTAGATTCAGATACTGGAGTAGAAAAATGGCAGCAAATATTGCATGAAATCTCTACTAGGAGGTGTGCCATAGTTACACGCATAGTAAGATAGGCTGGGAGAGAAGTAAGATAGTTTCCCACATTTACTGAAGAGAGCAATTTAGAAAACTTCCTGACAAAGTTCGAATCAGAGGTTTTGGATAGTCATATATTATTAGTGTTGTATATAACATTGAGAGACACACCTACATGATGGTGGGGTGCACATAAGAAGGTAATTCAAGATTGGCATCAGTGTAAGCGACTGATGCACATACGATTTGGTAGGAGTCAACATGATCGACCCTTATAGAAGTATGATGGAAGAGGGAACCCGAGACATCACATAAATGATTGTGTCACTAACTATATATTGGTACCACTAGGGGAATGGATGCATTACATTATTCATACATTAGAAGGAATATCAAGTAATTGGTACAAGGAGCAAGAACTACACAGAGAAACTATAAGTTGGGACACAGTGAAGCAGAACTTTATTAGGACTTTTTCATTTGAAAGTGAGAATCCATGGGTGGATCTAGAATTACAGAGGATCAAATGGAACAAATTTGAAGAGTATGGGGCAGATACAATGACATTATATATAGATTACAAAAAATAAACACTTAAACAATTAGTGTATTGTTATTAGGTCGCAGAGGGTGAAGAAGTAGAGGAAAACCCACATGACATGCATATATTAGAAGGGGAAGGAGAAATAGGGTTGGAAGGACCCTTGTTACAATCATAAGAGGTTACTACACCTATGAATATTCAAAAGGTCAATATTGAGATTGAATAGAAGCCCAAGATAGATAGCATTGGAGATTACTCAGAAAGTGAGACAATGGAAAGGATAATTGAATTACTACGCAAGTATAATGACTTATTCCCAGCCCCCTTTTCAGAGATGAAAGGGGTAGAAGGAGAACTTGGGGAAATGAAGATACCCCTCAGACTAGAGGAAATACCAGTTAGAAAGAGACCATACATATTAAACACCATCTAAAATCAGTAGGTGAAGGCAGAACTTGACAGAATGTTATAGTCAGGAATCATAGAGCCTGTCGAAGAATCATAGTGTATTAGTCCTATGGTGGTCCAGGAAAAGAAGACCAGGGATTAGGATATGTGTGGATATGAGGAAATTAAATGATGCATTCATGCATGATCCTTTTCATACTTTATTTACAGATGAGGTTTTAGAGAATGTGGGAGGACGAGAAATGTTCTCCTTCACAGATGGATTTCCAGGTTACCATCAGATCACAATTGCTCCATAATATAGGTACAAATCTACATTTTCAACAAAATGGGGGTCATATTAGTACATAGTAATGCCATTTGGTTTAAATAATGCACCGAAAATATTTTCTATAGTAGTAGTAGTTGCATTCAAGGATTTTATACATAAATTTTTAGAGGCGTATCTGGATTATTGGACAATATTCACTTTAGTGAAGGACCATGTAGAAATTCTAAAGTTATTCTTAGACATATGTAGGCAATGTCATTTCTCATTGACCATTAAGGAATGTATATTCAACACACTATTTGGCATCCTACTTGGGTGCATTGTATGCAAATAGGGCTTGAGAGTAGACCCTACAAATATTGTTGTTATTGTCAATTTACAACCACCAAAGTCAGTGCACCAGTTGAGAGCAACATTGGGCCACACAGTGTACTACAAGAAATTGATAAAGGGTTATGCAAAGATTACTGCACCCATGGAGAGGATACTGGAGAAAGACATCATGTGTTAGTGGAATGATGAATTCCAAGAGAGATTGGACATACTAAAAGATAAGATGGTGATAACACCAATTTTGAGCTTTCGAGATTGGACAAAAGAATTTCATGTGCATGTGGATGCTTCATCCATTACAATTGGAGTAGTTTTGGCACAACCAGGTGAAGGAGACATCGATCATCCAATATTTTTTTCTAGTAGAAAGTTTTCGGAGTCTGAGAAGAACTATAATATTAAAAAAAGGGAAGGTCTAGCTATGGTATATGCCTTACAGAAGTTCAGACATTATTTATTGGGTCAACATTTTAAGATGTTTACATATCATTCTGCTTTGAAGTACCTAGTTAACAAGCCGTTGTTGGGGGGGAGGATCTGTAGATGGTTGTTATTGTTTCAAGAATTTTATTTTGAAATCATAGTAAAACCAGGGAATTTGAATGGAGGACCAGATCATCTATCAAGAATTACTAATGGACAGGAGCCAAATAAATTAGAGGAGAATTTGAATCCTGATGCTAACTTATTTTCTGTTCATATTCCTGATGATTATTTTGATTACATTATTGAATTCTTGAGCACGGGAATGTCTCCCAAGGAATTTACCATCGCGGAGAAAAACAGTTGGTAGTGTGTGCTAAAGATTATTAGTTGATTGCAGGTCATTTATACAAGCTAGGTGTAGATGTAATTATGAGAAGATGTGTGATGGAGCATGAACGCTCCATGGTGTTAGCAGAAGAACATGAAGGAATAGATGGAGGGAACTATGCAGAAAAGAATACTACAAAAAAGGTGTTGTGCGTTGGATTATGGTGGCCTACAATACATAAAGACGCAAAGGAATATTGTCAGACCTTTGATGTTTGTCAAAGGGTGGGGAAACCATCCAAAAGGGATGAAATGCCACTTATGCCCCAAGTAACTTTACAGGTATTTGATAAATGAGATGTGGATTTCATTGGACTCATTAATCCACCAGAAAGGAGGTCAGGAGCCAGATACATAATCACTACGACATAATACTTGACCATATGGGCAAAAGCATCCCCAGTAAATGATTACAGTACAAAAACTGCAACACAATTTCTCTTTGAGAACATGGTGACGGGATTTGGATGTCCCAGAATTTTTTTGAGTGATCAAGGAACTCATTTTATTAACAATACAATTAGATTTATGATAAAAGAATTCAAGATACATCATCAGAAGCGCACACCTTACCATCCCCAGAAAAATGGTACAATAGAATCTTTTAACAAGGTTCTATAAAAGGCATTGACAAATATTTGCAATGTGAATAGGGATGATTGGGATGTGAAGTTATAAACAATATTATGGGCTTACAGGACTACATGCAAGAATCTTACATGATATATACCATTCAAACTAGTGTATGGGAAAGAAGCAGTGGTTCCATTATATTATTTAGTACCTAGTATGCGCATTGCAGTAACAACCAACATGACAGAAGAAGGTGTTGTGCAGGGACTATTGGATCAGTTGATGGAGTTGGAAGAAGACATAATTTTAACTGGATTTCACCAGGAGGTACATAAAGTGAAGGACAAAGATTGGCATGATAGACACATAAAGAAGAAAATATTTAAGGAAGGAGATCTAGATCTCCTTTATGACAACATGTATTTACATCACCTTGGAAAGTTCAAGATGCATTGGTTAGGGCCTTATCAGGTAGATGTCATAAAAAATGGAGGTGTTATGCAACTAAAAGATCTTTCGGGGAGGAATCTTAGAGTACTAGTGAATGGAAGTCAACTGAAGTTGTATGAATAAATTCAACCTAACAACCTGAGGTAAAAATAGAGAGGGAACATAGGATTGTACATATTGTATATAGTAGATGTTAGAAAAAAAGGACAAAAATCCATAAAAATAAGAAATTTAACAAAAATACAAAAATATAGGAGATTATTAGAATATTTTTGATGTAATAAAATTGTTAGCATTAACAATTCACTGTAAAAAAACTAGTGCTGGAGACATTGCACGTTGGAAAGTAGTTCACAGAAACAAAAAGTGGAGTGCGTAGGAAAAAGTGAAAACTATCAGTGTGAAACAACTGTCAGTATGTTGTCCCACTATAAAGGTAGTGAAATATGCAGGAGTTAGTGAGTGACTCGGGACGAGTCACAATGTTAGTGTTGGGGGCATGTTGGCGCAGGCCAATTTTGGGAAAGAATCAAGGCAGTGCTAGAAAATGGGGAGCATGCAGAAAAGTGAGGAGCATGCTAGAATTGGAGGAAAAGAAGCGTCAGAAACAAAGGAAAAATTGCGCCTATGGAAATAAGTTACAAAGTGGACAAACTACTACATAGTAGCTGGAAAGTGGACACACACTGACTTGGAGAATGATTGGATTGTGGAACAACTGATATTGACTAATTGGAAAGTGGAGAAACCTAATCCACTTATGGTTAGGATTTTTGTAAGGTATTTGTCCCATTTTTGTATAAGTAGAATGTATTACGACTATGAAAGGGTTTTTTTTAGCGAGTTAGCCATTTTTAGGCAATCTGATAGTGGATTGGTTAGAATTTCTTAAATTTGTGAGGAATATTGCCATCTTTGGAGATTGTTTGTAATGGAGGAAGAACTGTACAATGCACGTCACTAGATTTTGTATGAATAATAATAAAGAGCTGAAGCGACTCATCTTTGTGGACATAGCCCTAGGAGGGGGTGAACCATGGTATATCTGGGTTATGTGTGTATGTGTGTAGTCGTTAGTTATGAACCATGATATATCATTAGTTATGTGTGTATGTGTGTATGTTGAACAAGTTTAATGATAAAAGAATGAATATTGCACACTAAAGATAAACTAATGAACATTGTAGAACAACACTAACGGATGAATGTCATAGTTAGTATGAAGATATAAATATTATGTTACAATAAAATGATAGATGTCATTTAGTATATGTTGTTACAATGGCTCATGTAGTCTGTTGGAATAGTTGAGTCACTGGTCCGAGCTAAGGTCCCAGTAGGTATAGATTAATAAATGAAGGTTTGAGAGCTATATGTTGAGTAGATATAATGTCCCTGAGAGTGAATCTCATCCCATCCCATGTTTGCAGAAACACGAGTCATGTCACCACCCATTGAATCCATATCGGGTGAGACTACGCAGTGCACTTGGTGCGTTGTGTTGCCTTTTGGTATCTAGAAGGGTCGATGGTTGAAGGGTTGTTGGTAATCTTGTATTTAGAACCTATGTCAACCCATAATATCCAACAAAAGTCAACAATTTAATGGGTGTATGGAACCTATAATTAGATTATGGCTAAATTAGCCTAAGAGACATATTGGTTAATAAGACCAATTGCATTACAAAATACGCCATGTACATATGATTAAATACATATATGGATATTATATTTATATGTAGAACTGATTGATGTAGCTGGTTAGGTATGGATCGAACGATTGATTATCCATACTATAGAAACTTATAGTTATCAAATTAATATCAGTAAAAGACTCGGTGAGAGTAAACTTCTTTTATAGTCACAAATTATATTGCACATAAATTAATAAATAATGAAAAGAGTATACCTATAGTTGTATGTTGGAGTGCGTTGAAGTCTAGTAGAGGAGTCTTCGATATGCGATGGAAACACATGATATGCTTAAATAAATAGTCAATAGAATGTTGATTACTTTGTCAATAATGATATTGTACATTCTCTATGAAAAATAATATCGACAATCAATTAAATGTGTACTAATTTAAAAAATAAACTAAATTATTTAGTAGAGACATTACGAATGGTATCAGAGCATGGTTTAGACATATGGCCTTATGGGATAAAAATAAATAGAAAACATTGTACTTATAATAAATTAGATTAAACCATTGTTAAAAAAAATATTGATGTCAATTCTATTTTGCACATATCAAGAATAAAAATCAAACCCTATGGTTGGAAAAACTGGTAAATAAACACTAATTGAGCCATAGATCTATGTGGAACTGAATAATGAACAACCTCAAGATAACTCTCAAGGATTGTTGGAAACTATGCATAACATAACATTATGGAGGAATTACAATGTATTAAAGAAGATAATGAAAAGTTGTTAAAGGCTAGTAAGGAACAAGAAAAGTTAAATGAGATCCTACCTAGAACATTATGGAAATGAAATAGAATAAGAATGTGGGACACACCTCCAATAATGCTAAGAAATAATTTTGTAACGACGATTCTCATAAATAAAAGGAGCACCCAGTATTTAGTGATAAAATATAATTATTCTCTGAAGAAAGTAAGAAGATAGTTCTGAAAACAACACTCTATAGAAGAAGAAATATAAAATCAAGAAAAGAAAGTGGCATAATGATGAATTATCTGAAATTTTTTTAAATATTAGACCTCCCAGTTTTAGGGTGAGTCCGAAGAAGGAGCAGAAGCTTGGCTTCTGAATATGGAGAAGTATTTTCAGATTTATAACTAGCCGGGAAACTTAAGGGACAGGATGTATGTGTATCAATTGAATGGTAAAGCTATCATCTGGTGGAAAGAGACAAAAATAGTAAACAAAATTAGGAGTAGTGAACTGAAATGGAACTCATTCAAAAGGTAATTTAAACAAAAATATTTAACAAAAATATATTTTTCAACAAAAAAGATAAGGAATTTCATGACCTTAAGTTAGGAGAAATGACTATTGAAGAATTTGTTACTAAGTCTATTAATTTGATGAGGTATGTGCCTTACATGAGGGAAGAAAAGGAAAATGTTCAACGACTTATGAGCTTTCTTCCACAATATTACAAGGAAAAAGTTGAGTTCTTTAATCCTAAGAAAATGTAAGAAATAATAAGACACGCTAAATTATGTTACACTTAGTTTAAACAGAGGTATGGAGGTACAAAAGTATGGAAGAACTTAAACAAAGATAACAGGTTTGATCCCAGGAAGAAATAATTTAAGTTTTCACGTCATACATCACATAGTGCACAATTTAGGAGAAATAGATTCAATGGTTACTAGAAAAGTGTATCAGTCCATAATAGTAGTAAGCTGACAGACTCAGTAAATAAAGTAGCTAGACCACCATTGCTATCTTTGGATTGTAAGGAAACTCATTTGTACATAGATTGTCTTTTAAATAAAAACATAAACTTGATATTACATAACATCCAAGAAGAAATAGTAGTAAATGACATGGCACGATGTACACATAAAATTAATTCAGCCCTAGAGAATTGACAAGTTAGTCATCAATCCACCATGGTAGAATTTGAAGGTATGATTAATCAAAAATATGTAACTATTTTAATAGATCCCGGTGGAATTTTAAGTTATGTTTCCCATGTTATAGTAGAAGAGTGTACAAATGAAATAAGTTTAAGCATAAGAAATCTTGGTTAGTATAGTTAGCTACATGGATGAAACAAAAGGTTGTAGAACTAGTCAAAGAATGCATGGTAACCATGGATGGTATGGAAACTTAAGTAGATTTAAACATATCTCCATTAGGGTCTTATGATTTACGCATAGCCATGAACTGGTTTGAAAACTATTCAACTATTGTAAATTGTCGAAACAAAACTTTTGACTATTTAGATGAACTTGGATAAGGAAAAAACATTAAGGGAATACCTCGTGATGTGTCAGTAAGGCATATTTCTACTTTATAGTTGAAACAAAATTCAAGAAAGGGTTGTGAAATATATGTTGTGCATATAAATGAAAACAAAGACAAAGTGGTTAAAATTTTTCTAACTAATGATCCTATATTGTGAGAGATTTAGGATGTATTTTTGGAAGAGATTCTAGGACTACCTCTTATAAGGGACATAGAATTTACAATAGATATAGTAACTAGATCTTCACGAGTCTCTAAAGGGCCTTACAAAATGATTGTTCCTGATTTGAATAAACTAAAAATGTAGGTCCAAGAATTAATGGACAAACAATACATTAGAACAAGTATGTCTCTATGGGGAGTATCATTCCTGTTTGTTAAAAGGAAGGATGGAACCTTTAGGTTGTGTATTGATTACAAGAAATTAAATAAAATGGCCATCAAGAATGTGTATCCTTTACCCCATATTGATGACTTGTTTGACCAAGTTGGAGGGGCTAAAATATTTTCAAAGATAGAGCTATGGTACAGATACCATCAAGTTAGGATTAAAGATGAATTCATTCATAAGACTTCTTTTCAGACCATGTAGGGAAACTATGAGTTTGTAGTGGTACCCTTTAGCCTAACTAATGCACATGCATATTTATGTGCTTAATAAATGGTGTGTTAAGAAAATATCTGGATAATTTTGTGGTTGTATTCCTTGATGATATATTGATTTAATCAAATACCAAAGAAGAATATGATGAACACCTAAAATTGGTTCTAAAAAGACTTAGGGACCATCGACTGTACACAAAATTCAGTAAGTGTGAATTCTATCAAAATAAAGTGAAATATTTAGGGCATGTGATTTCAGGAGAAGGGATCTCAGTTGACCCAAAAAAGATCAAATTCATTAAAGATTGGCCAATATTGAAGGATGTCTCAGATGTCCAATCATTTATGGGGATTATAGGGTATTGTCGTATATTCATTGATGGTTTTTAGAGACTGGTTTATCCCATTAACTCTTTACAGAAAAAGGGAAGTAAATTCAAATGGACTAAAAAGTGTCAAGAAAGTTTTGAAAAGCTAAAACAATTATTAACCACCACACCTATTCTCAGAATAGCAGATCTACATAAAGACTTTGTGGTGTGCACAAATGCATCAAAGGAAGGGTTAGGGGGAGTACTACTGCAGGATGGATATGTAATTGCATATGAATCTCAAAAATTAAAGACTCGTGAAGAAAATTATGCACCTCATGATCTACAATTTACTGCTATAGTACATGCTCTTAAAATGTGGAAAAATTATCTGTTAGGGAATAAGTTTTTATTGAAAATAGACAATGTTAGTCTCAACCATTTTTTTAATCAAAATAACTTAAACGCTAGACAAGATAGATGTTTAACTTTCCTAAGAGAGTTTGATTTTGAAATAGAACACATTAAATGAAAGGAAAATAAAGTAGTATATGCACTCAATAGGAATTTAAATGGGATTTTGAACACCAATGTACAATCTAATTTGAAAAAAACAATTGTGGTAGCAACAGAAAAATATGAGAAATATGGGAAAGTTCTATAAAAATGTCAAATAATCAACTAACTAAGGAAGAATCAAAGTTTAGCTGCAACCAAGAAGGTTTATTCTTGTATAAGAAAACCAATTTTGTACCAAAAAATAGAGAAATAAGAAATTTAATACTAGAAAAAGTACATAGGAACTATATTCAGGTCAACCTCGTTATCAAAATACAATAACAAATTTAAAGGAGGAGTATATTTTTGCCTAGAATGAAAACAAAAGTGGTTGAATATCTTGTTAGGTCTTTAGAGTGCCAACAAGTTAAGGTTGAGCATCATCACCCAATTGGTTTATTGCATCCTATACCCGTTCCAAAATGGAAATGGGAAGTAATCAATATGGATTTCATCACAATATTACCTATAACTAAGAAGAATGTTGATTCTATAATGGTGTTTATAGACAAACTTACAAAAGTTGCACATTTCATTCTAGTAAAATATAATCACAAGGCTATAAATATTGCAGAGATTTTATGGAGGAGATTTTCAGGATGCATGGTCTACCTAAAACAATCATTTCTAATAGAGAGACAAAGTTCACCTCCAATTTTTGGAAAACCTTGTTCAGTGGTCTCAACACACAATTTATTTTTAGCACCGCTTATCATCCTCGGACTGATGGTCAGATTGAAAGGAATAACCGTATTGTTGAGGATATGTTTCGAATGTATGTTATGGACTGCCCAACAAAATCGAAGGATTATCTCCATCTGATTTAATTTGCATACAATAACGATCATTAGTAATCTTTAAAAATGAGTCCCTTTGAAGTTTTATATGGAATAAGGTGTCGAACACCTATGATTTGCAATAATCCCATTGACAGAATCATTTTAGGACCAAATATGTTAAAGGAAATGCAAACGATAGTTCAAAAAGAAAAATAAAACTTGAAAAGTGCACAGGATAGGCAAAAGAGTTATGCATATTTAAAAAGGACATATACATAATTTAATGTTGGAGATCATGTTTACCTGAAAGTAAAACCCGTAAACATTTCATTCAAAATTGGAAAAAGGTCAGAGTTGTCACCATGTTATTGTGGGCCTTTTGAAGTGCCTTCCAAAGGAGGACCAATGGCCTACCAAATTGCTCTACCATCCAATATGAAAGTACACAATGTATTTCATGTTTCATTTTTTAAGAAATATGTGCATGATATAACTCATATTGTTAATTGGAATGTGATCCAGGTGGAACCAAAAGGTGAGTTCCAGGTGTAATTTCTATGTATACTCGGCATGAAGGAAACTCTATTGCGGAACAGAGCCATCACCCAAGTTAAAGTGTAGTGGAGGAACTTTAGTCCTGAGGAGGCCACTTGGGAGATGGAGGAATCTATGAGGAAATGTTATCCATTTATTTTCTAGAGATGAGATGCTCAGATGGAACACCAACAATGGTGTTCAGTTGAAGTGAGGAAGGATGTAATATCCCTCCATTTTAAATATTTAAATAATTTTGGATAATTGTGATTTTGAATTAGTATGTTGAGAAATACTCACATCATCATAAAAATTGGATAATGATAAATATTGTTTTTTATTTTATTTACTACAGACAAATTGATGAGAGAATCTAGTTATAAAAGAGTGATTCTTTATTCCATGGGAAAGTGAAAAAAGGATAAAAACAACCAGCGTAAATGTTGTCCATTAAGAAAAGTGTAAACCTACTTGCAAATATGTGGAAGGTGAGGGAACAACATAGAAATAAGTTAGGCCAAGACTCCTTAGATCTAGGAATGAGGCTAACTTGAAAAGAAACACCTATGCAAACTATTATTCTTCTTGGTAACACAAGAAGAGAGACAAGTATAAAGGAGGTAGGATGTTGTTGAGTACTTGTGAAAGTCTAATAGAACTTGATGGCTTCAAGAAAGAGTCAAGTTATAAAATTTACCTGGAGAAGGTTGTTATAGCAAGATTTTCCTCACCCTATGAAATCTTTCACAGAGGCCCTTATTCAATTTCCCTATGCAGACTTATCTTCCCTGTTCATCAAATCCAGAGACAAAAATTAATATTTTTCCACATGTACGCATCTTGCACGCTATACAACATGCGTATATGTAGACTACTCCATTACAGCTCGCGTACATTAGGATTTGTGCCAGAAAATGAAAATTAAATGTCGTGTTTCCATGTCATGATAGGAGATCTCTTATCCTTGGCCTTCCATATACTGGAAATGTTCTGACTCGGCCCTTTAGTTCCATTTTGAAGGCTATAAATGGGACAATTATGAGCTATGGAAAGGGAGAAAGAATTCAACTTTGAGAGAAAAGTTACTATGGAGAAATTATTGCTTCATATTGAGTCTACATCCCTTTGTCCTTTAAGCCTGAACACAGTGTTCAACCCCCAAGCTCTTCCCTTGTTGATGGAGAACCTCATTGTCTCCCTTCTATGAGATTGCCTTTGGTGGAGGATTGAAGTGGTCGAGGTCGAGCTATAAGGATCTGAGTTTCTTGGTTCCGAACCATGCCGACATGGAATTATGTAATATTTTCACTTATGCTGATCATTTGTTAATATAAATACTCTTTTCTCGTCCAATTGGTATCTTGCAAATATGTGAGTTTTTATCCATGGGCGTATTTGTTATGTGTATTGATGGATTATGCTATCTAATGTGACAACCTTTTATATTATCATCATATGATTTTTTTTCTTGTTTTTTGAGAACTTGTTGCCGGTATATATATTTGGGTTCAAGTGCTCAACGGTGGACATTATCAAACATCTGGACGAGGTAGGCCTCTTTCTTACCTCGCTAGCATATTGGTTTATATAGCATGTTTATGGGATAGAGTTGATTTCTACAGTCATTTCTGTCTATTTTGGTTTACCCTAGCCATAAAGAGATTTTCCTCGTAATATAATTGGTGACCATACTGGGGATTGAAACTTCTTTCTTAGGGTTTGGAGTATTTTTCTCCTTAGATTTCTCTCATTTATATTGTGGTTCTTGTTGTATCATTGCTTGAAAGTTCATGTTCACTCTAGGTCTGAGTTTTCATCATTTCTCCCTTTCCTGGCCTTGTTTTGAAGCATATATGTGCCTTTTTCCTTGACAGTCGCGTACATATGTAGGTTGTCTCACTACAAGATGTGTATATACGCTTTTTTTTCCTGAACAGTCGCATACATTAGTTTACCTTGCTTGTTTGTTGGGTTTGGTGGTTCTTGGGTGGGATTTGATGTTTTCTAAGTCTTCTTAGGTCTCTGTAGTTCTTATTGAATGGTTTTGGGATGACAGGAAACCCTCTTTTGGTTGAATTTATGGGCAGAGTCTTTCTCACCATATTTTCATTTTTAATTGTCCCTGTACACTAGGTTGGGTGTTTTGTTGCTTCGTATCCTGCTTGAGTTATATTTTTCTATACACAATAGGGTTATATATCTAGTTGCTTTTCTGTCCATGCATTTTCAGTTTTGTTATATTGAAAATACAAAAAAAATAGGCATTTTTCATTTCTTGGAATTTTTGTCTTTTGGAGTCTTTTTCATTAGCTTAGTGCATATAATGAAACATTGCATTTTTACTTCAGAATTGCAGAGTTGAATTTGAAAATTTCATTGGTTTTTAGAAGAATATCATTCATTAAAAGTTAAAGTTGGGACTTTGCATTATTTTTTTCATATTTACTTTTCTTGCAGAGTCATAACACCATGAGTTTCACTACCATACATTTTTGAGTAATCACAACCATTAAATTCAACGCTATAATTTAAAATTTATTAGTCATGATTTTATTTTCTAGGGTGCACAAACTAGCTTAGGATTTATTGCCTTGGAATAGGATTTCGTGAGTAAACCTCTCCAAGGAAATTAAATCAACATATGTGTCTGAGTCAGGGAGTGGAGAAATCCATTGTATAATTGGTAATATTGGGAGGCTCTGCTCACACCAGAGTTAATCACGAGGTCGTGTGAAGTTGGTTGAAGTGATATGCCCCCGATACCTTCTTAGATTCAGATATATTTCTGGGGATCTATTCATATCTAGGGATCTTGCTAGTGCCTTTACCTCTGTGAGAGGTGGTACTTTCAAGGTTTTGGTCTTTGCTACCCTACCCATACGGTGGACCTAACTTATGACTACTGACCTGTGCATTGGCTATACAATGGTTTATTAGTTTCTTAACTTAGGTGCCACATAGGTTACTTGCAGGGGTTATCTTGTAGGTACCCTGGGTCAAATAAGGGTCAGACAACACACAAAATTTATGGAGGATTACCTCTCCGGGGGGATCTAACCGACTAGTTGTTAAGCCCACAAGGGCCCTTATAAATGATCTTTTACCTCCGATATTTAACAGGGAGTCTCAGGACCCTCTTGGGTGAGACATACCTTCTTTAGGGAGGGAGGCCACTCTCAGCCACTTAACCTCGTTTGTGTGCTTATTGGCCATTTGACTTTTTGGTGTGCTCTTTGATTACTAGTTGGCCTTAGGATTTTGTTACTGAGTTTTCATTATCATGGATAGTGGAGTCCCTTGGACTCCCTCATTTAATGCTACCTCCCCCATGACATTCACTCATTTCATGGGGATGAATCTGTCCATTTTTCATAATGGTATACAGAGTTATGACGCGCATTCCATGCATCAGGTCTCTAATAATTTTTCTCATGGTATGCCAGACATGTATTCTCACTTTCCATCCTCTATCTCACCTTCTTATGTGAATCCAAGTTTTGGGTCTAGGGGCATGATGCCTCCTTATTATCCCTCTTCGTTTGGTGGGATTCATATCCCTCAAACAAATCTTACGTTAGGAGGTTGGAATCTTCCTTCCTACAAATACACTTTGTGAGAAGCAAGTGACCAAATAGGCAATCATTATACTTATTACACTCCATCCATTTACCCTTCTTCCACTATGTCGGTTCCTACGAACACTTTTCCCATGACAGACCTCCATTTGTCCTCTGGTGTTTCATCCGGAAGGAGTCATCCTTATAGTATGGGCAACCTCCTTCCCAAAGTTCCTTCATTTGGGGGAAACATATATCCTCACATGAGTAACCCTTGTCATGTTGCTTTCTCTTTGCAAGAGGCTTCCTTGGTTTCAATGCCATTACAACCCTTTATGAACCAGTATGGAGGAGGATATTGTCCTACCATATAGGGAAAGGGTGTAAACCAAGATCCTTCCTGGCCTGCAATTTCTCGAAACCAATATTTCCCAAGACCTTGGTCTCAAAGGCCACAATCCACCGCCACCACAAGTCGAGTCATTGTAGGTCATAATGGCATTATATCGCCAATATTTGCTAGTCATGTTGGATATTGGTCGAATACCTATACAATTCATGTTGAAGACCAACAACCAACCGCTGCAAGTCATGTTGGGGGCACAAGTATCATCACTGCTAGTCCCACTGCACCTACATCACCAACCTCTGCTAATCATGTTGGAAATTTATCACCAACCTCTGCAAGTCATGTTGGAGATTTGTCACCAGCCACTGCAAGTCATGCTGGGGGCATTCATATGATTGAGAATCCTAGACGTGTCATACATAAGGCAAGATTCCTTTGCAGGACTTGCGAAGGAAGTCACCTTATTCGGTTGTGTCCTGCTACTATTGGGATACTAGAAGCATGGTTCCCACTTGAGGGCCCTTAGGGTTCTGAGTCATCTGTGGTTTCCCAATGCTTTGTTCCTTCTTTGGTTGATACAATAGTCATGTTGATGAAATATTTGGATGACACCCCTCTTCCTTTAGGGGTTAATGCATCCTTTGACCTTGTTGTCTCACATCCCGTTCAACCAGTGTTCATGTCGATGCAATATTCGATTGACACCTCTCCTATGTTCAGGGGTAATGCATCTCTTTACCTTGTTGTCTCACATCCTGTTGAACCAGTGGTCATGTCGATGCAATATTCGATCGACACCTCTCCTATGTTCGGGGGTGATGCATCTCTTGACCTTGTTGTCTCACATCCTATTCAACCAATGGTTGAAGAATTGGTCGTACTGATGAAATATTTAATCGACCCCACTCTTCTCTTGGAGAGTGACAAGTCCAAGGAAGTGGTCGTGCCGATGCAATTTTTTGGTCGATCCCACTCTTCTATTTCTAGTTCTATACCTTATATGCCATGTCCTTATCATTTCTAGTTCTTTACCATCTTCACTAGGGAGCATTCCACTCTCTTCGAGCATGCTTTCTCCAAGTCCTAGGGTGGTTTCCTTTGATTTGAATGATCTTGTAGAGCATTGAATTCCTTATTCTACACCCTTCCAGATAAGGGGCATTCTTCAATATATTGTAAATAAGGTAACCTCTACAAGTATTTTAACGTCCTCGACTTGGAAAGCTTTGGGTTTTCCCACGCTTGTGTTAGCTCTTCGTAAGTTGTTGATCTTTCACAAAATTCTTGCACAGGAGCCTTAACCTCCCCCATTACATGTTGCTTAGAACAACATCCACGAGTCCGATTTAATCTCTTTTCTGACTCATCTAAAAAGAAAAAATATTGTTGAGTGAATTTTTCCCTTTAACACTCCTTAAATTGGACTTGAAAGGTCATGGGTCTTAGTTATGCTCTTTTCTGACTTGTTTTCATAAAGTGAAAACATTGTTTAGTGAACTTGTATTTTTCAGACTCGTAAATTGGATTTGAATGGACATCTATTTGGCACAAGTTTATCCCCTTTTCCACACCAAGTAGACTAAATGACATAAAAAAGGACATTTTTTGGTGTTAAGTTGTGATTGCATCTCATTCCCTTGCTTGTAGTATTGAGCCTATGGTAGGTTCTCTCTTTGCATTATAAATTGTTTTCCTCAACAGTTTTTTCATCCTCAACCAAGAATAACCTTGTTTATATCCTTCGCAATTTGACAACCTATACCTAGGAGGGAACATTTCCCCGAGTGTCCATCTCCCGCATGCATTTCCCTACATTGAACATAGGTACGTTCCACTGCTAGAACTAGTTTTTCTTACTTGCGACACTCGTTTCCTCCTCTGTATCATAAAATTCATTTGTCTTTGAAAAAACAAAAAAAGATGGGCGGGAAGGGAGTATTATATTATATTTGCAGCAATCGTGTCACCTTTGAACATAGCACAAAGTTATTGAGTCCATTCATCATCATAATTTTTGGATTTGCATGGCCCTATGAAGTTGAGCTCATTACAGAGTCTTCTCTACTGACTGGTTACTCTTCCAGTCCCTACAGAGAATTTCATTGATGCCTCCTGCATATTATGGTTTCATCATTGGGTCTATGATGTTGGAGTCCTCCATATATATAATGCTCTTGTTCAAAGGAAGTCTATCAACCTGTGTCAGTCACTCCACATAACGTTTGACTTTGCATGCTGACCATACCCTCATTTTGTCTCAGAGTCACATGATATTGTAGTCCTATCATGCACCCTGACCCTACTTTCATCATTGGTAGGTAACCTTGAACCCAACAGTTGACACTTCATCGTTGGTCATTGACTGGGTGGTTTCCCTTGTGTTTGAAAACAAGACTTCTATTCAAACATTGAGATTTGTGCAATGTCTTGGATTCCATTAGCCTTATTGGTGGTTTCCTCACCTTTGTTAGTAGTTTTCATCATTGTTTTTTATTTAGAGGGTCTTTTTCGTGTACCTCTTGCACTTGGCACATGTGAAAGACACACAGGGTCATTGGTTAGTGAACATGTTCTTTGTCCGATTTCCACCAAATCATGAAGCTCATGCTTTGTACCTTGTGATGACTAATGAGAGATCCCTTAATGCTCTCCTTTCAGTGGGTCTCCTTCCATCGACTTCATCTCATTTATTCTGGAAATGGGACTTACAGTCTTATGAGTACCTTGAGGCTTGTAGTCATTAGTGGAAGGCTCTCTCACCATTGACATTTGGGAATACATCAATGTCTACTGATCGATGGATTCTTTAGGTGTTCGACACCGACTCCTCTATTCACACTTGTAAGAATGTACTCGGTGCCTTGATACCTACTTTCATTATGGGTAGGCTATCTCGTGTTTGTTAATGGTATTCCTCAATAACTAGTAATCAAATGATGTCTCATTGTGTTTGACCTCAACTCCTTTATTCACATGATGTAGGATTGAACCCTTAGCGGATTGAGTAGAAGACTTGAAGAAATCACTATGTGGTTACAAATTTCCTAAGTTGTTGCTTCTTTTTCATTGGACTAGTACCTATATAACTTCAACGATCATGGGATATCAGATTGTACTCCATGGTATACATATATCCTCAGATTGGTTTGGAGACTGGTTCTACTAGGCCTTGTTTGTGACTATGAAAACTATTGGCATGTAACCGCATTTGTATTTTCCTATTCATGGCCACATATACTTGTTTGGCATATTTTCACATGGATCTGCAATGTAATTTTATTGGCAGCCATCTATACAAATTCACTGCAGAATATAATGAGCAACTAGCTCGTCCAGTTGGTCCCCTACCACTCCACTTCTAGGTTATTTATAATGTATTTCGGCCATCGCATATACTCCTTTGACCTCACACATTAGGGGGCATCTGTTATAGCAAGATTTTCCTCACCCTCTGCAATCTTGCACATAGGGCATTATTCCATTTCCCTATGCAAACTTATCTTTCCTATTGATAAAATCCAAAGAAAAAAATTAATATTTTTCCACATGTACATATCTTGCACATTATACAACATGCGTATACGCAGGCTGCTCCACTACAGCCAACGTACATCGAGATTTGTGCTAGAAAATGAAAATTAAATGTCGGGTTTCCATGTCACGAAAGGAGATCTCTGATACTTGGCCTTCTGTATATTGGAAAAGTTCTGAGTCAACCCTTCAGTTCCATTTTGAAGGCTATAAATGGGCCAATTCCGAGCTATGGAAAAGGAGAAATAATTCAACTTTGAAGGAAAAGTTACTCTGGAGAAATTATTACTTCATATTGAGTCATCCCTTTGTCCTTTAAGTCTGAACACAATGTTTAGCCCCCAAGCTCTTCCGTTGTTGATGGATAACCTCATTGTCTCCCTTCTATGAGCTTTGCTTTTGTGGAGGATTGAAGTGGTGGAGGCCCAGCTGGAAGGAACTTAGTTTCTTGGTTTCGAACCGTGCCGACATTGAAGTCTATAATATTTTCACTTATGTTGATTCCTTATTAATAGAAAAACTCATTTCCCTTCCAATTGATATCTTGCAAATATATAAGTTGTTATCCATGGGCGTATTTGTTATGTATATTGATGGATTATGATATCTAATGTGCTAACCTTTTATATTATCACCATATGCTTTCTTTTCTTGTTTGTTGAGAACTTGTTGCAGGTATATAGCTTTGGGTTCAAGTGCTCAATGGTGGACATCATCGAACATCTAGACAGGGTAGGCTTCTTTCTTATCTCGCTGGCATATTAGTTTATATAGCATGTTTATGGGATAGATTTGATTTCTGCAGTCATTTCCGTCTGTTATGGTTTTTACCCTAGCCATAGAGAGATTTTCCTCGTAACAAAGATTATTGAAATTTAAAGTCCCTATGGAATAAAGAATTAAGCTTGAGGGTGATAGGAGAAAGTACTTTGGTTGTTGTGGTCTATAGTTAGGAAGAACTGGATTCTCTCCTCATTTTGTCCCCAATATTTATTCTTGACTCATATATGTTTCTTACCTACCCTTTATTTCGGATACTAACAATTATCCATGAATTCAATAATGGGTTTCTGTAACTAGAAAAGAAAATATTTTGTGCATATTTTCTTTAACATATAAAAATAGTACAAGTTAGAATATTAGAAGAAGAAAAACTCAACTTATTATTTTATTGCGAAAAGAACGCATGTAAAAAGGGAATGTTGATAGAGTAAAATTGTTTAAGGAAAATTCCTACTTTCTTTTGATAAAGCCTATTTCTCGTTAAAAGAAATAAATAATATTTCTATTGAAATGGGAGTAGCATATATATATATATATATATATATATATATATATATATATATATATCACAAAGCTTGTTTTAAATATAATATAGAAAATACTTTACTTGCATAAAAATTTATGATACATTTATATTTTCTTTACTTGAATAAAAGAGAGATTTTGTTTTAGTGTTAAACCCTAGAGTCTACTATTTAATTTAATATAGTTTAAATACAAAGAAGAACTAAACCTATAAGGGTTTTACAATAGTAGCACGATAAGTTTCAAAAGAAAAAATAATAACTATGACAGTGGAGTATATGTTCCAAGATTAGTAGCATATCAAAGTAATAAATGAATACTTTAAACCATCACAAGACTACACATTCAAGAAGGTCGTCAAGATAGTCTCACAATGCATACTATAAGTACCCAAATCGTGCTTGAGAAAACATAGAGCTTACGCATCTCCCAAAAGAAGAAATATTTAATAAACCATGGATTTAGTATTAATACAAATTTGTTAGGCATTGAGGCGGAGAGTTCTGGTTGCCAAGTAAAATAGTTTTTTCTGTACAAAGTAATAAGTTCGCCGCGAACTAAATAAAAAGGGATTTTTTATTCATTCAAAGGAACCGTGAGGTTTGTTACCTCTGCCTTTGTTAAAAACTCACAAATATTTTAACAAGAGAACGACCGCTTGGTTGTCGGAAGCCATGACTGGCTGAAATTGTTTTGTACTAGTATTGAAAATAAATGAGATTACAATACCTTAAATGAGGGTTTGGACGGAATCCCGTATGTACATGTATTACAAAATAATACATGTACATATGATTAAACACGTATATGGATATTACATTTATATGTACAACCAATGGATGTAGTTGGCTAGGTATGGATCGAACGATTGATTAACCATACTATAAAAACTTACAATTATCAAATTAATATCAGTAAAAGACTTGGTGAGAGTAAACTTATTTTATAGTCACAAATTATAATGCGTATAAATGAATAAATAATGAAAATAGTATTTCTATAGTTGTATGATGGAGTGTGTTGAAGTTGAGTTGAGGAGTCTTCGATTTGTCATGGAAACACACGATAGGATTAAGTAAATAGGCACTGGAATTTGATGAATTTGTCAGTAATGATATTTTACATTCCCGATGAAAAATAATATTGACAATCAATTAAATGTGTATTAATTAAAAATTAATAATCGGTTAGTAGAGACATTACAATTCTTGTCTTTTTGTTTTTAAAGAGTGACATTCTTAGGAGATTCGATTTCTATTCAAGTCAACTTCAGGGGGTATATTTACCATATGGACATATAACTCCCATTTTTAGTCCAAAAAAAATTCTTGTAAATCCAAATTCAATGACCTGGACATTTTTTGAAAAGCACAGAGCACCCTATGGGGGTTTGTTAGTTTTCCCAAATTTGGATTTCGATTTCATTTTTGGATTTAAAATATCTGACATGTTATAGAAACTTTCAATTTCCTCAGTAAATCAAGATATTTAAGTAGTGACACGAAAAGTATTTAATGAAATGCCTGAGCCAAAATTCCCATATCTTCCTTGTCTAGAGTTGAAAATTCACTCGCAAAGAACCTACATAACCATGGAAAGACAAAATATGTGATAATAATAGTCCCAATCATCATTTCAGATATGTTTTAAGTGAAAATTATGAGATTGAACAACACCATTTTTTACCTCAAAATCAATCCTTCAAAGAGAGAATTTATAAAATTGGAATATTCAAATCCAAATTTACTGAAGTAAGAGGGAACCCATTCCACCTAAAGTGAATAAAATCACTAATAGCAAGATTTTTTTCTCATTTTCATTCATATTTTAGTTTCCCCCCTCAATTTATTTATTCATCCTCAAACCAACACTTGTTGAGTTTTGTTTCAAGTTCAAATCTTTTTCAATTCAACTCAATTTAATCCAAATGAAGGTAATTGTGGAGTTAATGCATCATAGGCAACAAGGGGGTGAAATTTCATGTTTGAAAAGTAATTAGACAACAATATTTACTTTTTGTAGCCAATGCCAAGACCCCCCTACCATCCAAAGCAGGATAACTTTTCCCCAAGCCTTGGGCCTTCATCTGGTGAATCCAATAGCTATTGATGGACTTTGACACCATGAAGAAAACTCATTTGTAACTACAAAAAGTAGGTCCATCACAAATCCCAAGGAAAATGATGAGGTGTCACCCAATTTTTTCATTTTCCCTAATTGAAATTTTGTAAAAATATTATTTATTGAATGTTGTTTTACTTTATGAATAAAGTATTGTAATTAAATTTTGAAATCAAATATGATTTAATTTACCATTATGGACAAAAGACAAAGAACTTTAGTGTTGGTCTGCTTGTCACTTTTCCAAAAGTGACAAGTGTCTTGTGACCTAACCTTATCCTCATCTTCTCTCTTATAAATAAAAGGAAAGTTTTTGTATTATGGGGGACTTGTTGAATATAGCACACAAGCTCTGCTAGTTTTTCTCTAAGAGTTCTTAGTGTTTGTACTTACTTGTTCTCCTTTTGATTGTCAGGACTTGGATGCTTTCTTGTTAAGGGTTGAGGGGTAGTGGTAACTATTTCTTATGGTATCTATCTCCAAGAGGGATTAGTTAGCTAGGTATTTATTGTTATTTCCTTGGGTTTAACTTGTTTGTTTTCATGTACTAACAACTATTTGTTTGAATTGTTTAAAGTGATTTTTGTGAAGATTTTAGGAAGGAGATAGCCATATCAGCCATAGTTAGTGGTCATGAGGTCTAGGGCCCCCTTAGGACCAACCTTAAAACAACTTTTCTTTGTTGATTATAGATTCTTATTTTTTCTTCTTTCATTCATATTTTAGCTCCAGTTTTATGCCCTTTGTTATTGATGTACTAAATAGAAAAATTTACCATTTTGGTCAACTTACCCATCTATACAACCATATTAGTTGGTCTCTTTATGCCTGTAATTTCCAATTTTCTATTTTCTTTATTTCAGTTATGTTATTAAGGATACTAAAAATTTCATTTATAACCTACTAGGAAGTAATAGGATGATCGTTCCTCTTCACCTAAGCGGTTGGGAACCACTTGAATACCTTTCTGAGGCAAAGGAGCCAACAGGGAAGCAAGAAAAAAGAATCAAACAACCTTGTAAAATTCTTCATCCACACTCATTTTTACACTTGTTTTGACTTTATGGGGTTCGTTAAATATTGCATATGTTTCATTGTTATTATAGATTTATTTTGTAAAATACATTCTTGGTTTTTCATTTACTTTTATGTTCATAGAAATATGAAATTGTTCTTTGTATTTTTTCATTGATTTAATCTATATTAGATAATTTCCAGTTCTTAACCAAGGAGCTAGCTCAAGCTCTCTTGTACATGGCGACTATACAGTCTGCACTGATCTTCAACCCCGTTCCTTTTGGTTGAGTTGCGTAGATTTTTTGATTTATTATTTATTGAATTTATTCAATTACTAGACCACCCAAGACAAACCTAAAAAGGTGCATAACCCTCTGAATGGGTGATGGTTGGCTTTCCCTACCATCATACCTAATGTGGTTAAAATAATTTTCAGTACATAGGGTGAACTGGTACTTATTGTATATTTTCAATTATTTATCACTTACAGGTTGTTTCCCCTAAAGGGGCCATTCAAAATACCAAAAAACATGCAATACACTTGAAAACAAAAGGAACGGGTTTATCCCATGAAACAAAGATAGATATATCATGCCAGTTATCTATATTCAAAAATGTTATCCCCAACATGCATTAAAAGGTTGATACCTTTAAATAGAGGGACCCAAGCTCATCATATTAAAGTTAGCTAGATTCTAGTTTTGTTGACCAAGAGACATGCTTGTGAAATCAAGACGTGATCTTACCACATGGATGGCTTGGTAATTTATTTTATGAAATTTCAATTTCTAGAACACTAGGAGTCAAATCCAAGGAATCCTCATCAAGGGCCCCTTGGAATTTCTCTACCTGTTGTAGATTGAGAGGGATTTATTGATTTAATTTGGTCTTGATGGTAAATCTCATGGTTAAGATATTGAATAAACTATCTTGGGTCAAAATATTACTATGATTCGAAAATATCAGTTAAATTCCCTGAAGGGGGCCCTGAGCCTCTTCCTTTGCGCATGTATGCTTCTTCCATCCAAGAAGATTTAAGAGCTCGAAAGTGCTATTGATGAGAGAGGGCTAATCCCTCCTTCTCATAACTATATGGGCACTCGTCATTCTAACCAAGTGGTGTAAACAAGCTGACTCCTTTTATACTCAGTGGATTCATTTTGGGATAGTAGGTGTTTTCCTGATTGGGAGGACCTCCAAAATGGTTTGGTAACCTTGCATGTGATTAATCAACTTAAAAAATTATTTTTAATACATGTTTAAAGTTTGAAACCTTTTTTCAGTCCACCCAAAACTTTGGTAAATATTAGTTGGAAACCAATTACATCATTTTACATAGTTGTTGCAACTTACTAAAGGGATATAATTGTTTCTTCAATCCCCATTTTTCAACTTTGAAAAGTCCCACGACCACTTTCCAATAAATTATGGCTTATGTCGGGCCATTATGGGCTTGTTTTCACTCATTAGAAGTCATGAAAGGCTTGATATTCATCACTTATATCGACCTTAAATGATTTGGATGTAGCTTTATAAAGATTTTTTAACTCTTTATTTTCAGTATTTTTACACAAGTTATACATCGAGAAATTGTTCCAAACCCCAATTTACCAAGGGAATTAGTTTCCAACATTTTCCCAATGTCATAAAGGAGAGAAAAACTTTTTGTTTATTTTTATTAGTTTTTTTGTCCAAAAATTGAGAAGTTCATTTTCACTCCCCTGTCCACTAAAATTCACCCCATGCCTTTTCGGCCACCCCGGGAGCTGAGGGAGGAAAATACCCAAGTTGGGTAGTCATAAGATAGATTTTATTTGATTACCTCATTGCTCCTTCCCCTTTTCACCACCTCAATAGGACCATCTAAGGTGTGGTTAGTCTCTGCTCATTTCGAGCTATCAAAGTGACTATAAGTGGCTTCACTGCTAGATAGGTGGGATCTTGCCCAATGGATGAATTTTTCTTATAACACATACATTTTCTATAGAATCCACTAGTGATCTTGAAACTACTATGGATATTCCACTGGAAAAACTCGTCACAATAGATATAATAAATAAAATTGAAATCTATGTTATGAAGGTTAAATTCCTTTAGATTTGAGAATATTTGGTTAATGATTTTATGCTTATGCATGAAATATATAAAATGCAGAAAATAGAGAACAATACACTAAATCACACACCATCCAAAAAATAACAAAAATATTTTATTTTTGAAACCCTTACAGGAGAAAACCCAGCTAGAAGGTGAGGTTGCTCTGCTCTCTTTTCTCTAGTTTGGGAATAATACAAATGCAAGCGAGAAGGAACTCTCTATGGAGTTACTTGAGACATGTGGCATGTTACATTGTTAGAGAAAATTAACCCCCTATGTTATTCTCTCTAATTTCCCACTCCCAGTTGTTCTGCACCACTATGGAAAAAAACACAACAACATAGAATGAAACCCCTTCTCCTCCTAGAGGCCCAGTATTTAACATAGCCTGATAGTCATACAGGGTTAGGGTTTTGGCATCCTCAACCTTTCATTATGATAATTCTTTCTACCTTCTATAATTTTCTTGAAATTCATCATGTGTCTAGCCCCATATGCATGCTTAATGGGGGTTGACATGGCATCATCTCGTACCATGGTGGTCAACAAGATAGGTCAACTTGTTGGAGGGATAACTTTTTCATATGAGCTTCGATTGACACATGGTATGCACCATTGGAAAGGTATCGGAGTGTAGAACACATTCAAGGGAGTGTGCATTAGTTTTGGACACCAAAACACCAGAAAAATCCTATTAATTTCTCAAAATGGTTGTGTAAGGTTCTAGACCCTATTTTTCCAAACTTATACTTTCCACTAAAATGAACCAACAAGTTGAATCCTCCAATTTTGTCCACTATTAAAGTATTGATATAGATGAAAAATTATATAATGATCCAATCTAGATAATACCTCCCCATTTAGAGAGGATTTTTGTCCCCAAAATATTTAATGAATGAGGTGATGAAGTTTTTCCTCTACCTTCTCCCTGGAGTACCATTTTTATTTGCTTGTAAGTTGTCCTTTCAACCCAATATTCCAATGGTCATGCTACCCTTGTATTATATTTTTGGACCTCTTCTTCAAAATCGTGCCCTATGGAAACTTTGCTTGAGTAGCTAGTGCTAAATCCTCTATGGAATCTAGGACTTGCTCCTCCTCCTGTTGTAACATGGAGGGATCATAGAGTTTGATATTCTCCACATTCAGTACTGAGTAAATGTGCATGTATGGGGGTAGACTGAGCCTATAGGAATTATCTCCCACATTTTCCAATACCTTAAAAGGACCATATCATAGAGCCTTGATCTTCTTACTAGGGACTTGTATCCTTTCTATATTCAGCTGTAACCAAACTTTGTCTCCATGTCCAATTGTTCTCTTTGTTTTTTGTTGGTCATGTCTATCCTTATACTTTTCTTATGAATTCTTCAATGTCTCTTGTACTTGCAAATGTATTTGCCTAATATTAGAAACACATTTTTCTTCTTTTAATGCATCTCCTATGAGGTCCTTCCTCACTCCTCATTGTTGTCCATATAAAAACTCTAAGGGTGAAGGTGGAAAATATTTAAAGCAAGTTTCAAAAGGGGACTTACTAGTAGAAGTGTGGACTGCTCTATTCTAAGAGTGTTGTATATAGATCATATTTTCAACTAGGTATTTAGATGCTTCTAATTTTAACCCCTCAAAAGATGCACCAAATTCCCATTGACTACTTTTTTCTACCATCTGTCTATGGATTTAATGTTGTTTACCTGTTGAGGTTACTGTCCATCTTCTCTAGAAATTTACTCTAGAAGGCATTGAGAAATTTGGTGTTCTTTTCTGAGATGATGCTCCTTTGCATCCCAAAGTGCACCCATACATGTTCAAAGAATAATTTTGTTTCTTCTTGTCCCTTGATGGTGTTTTTACAAGGCATGTGAATGGAAATTTTGTTGAACCTATAAACAACCAAAAATAAATAGTCATGTACCTTCTTCTTGGTCATTAAACCAACCAAATAGTCTAATGAAATTCTTTCCCAAGATATAGTGGGTATTGTTAAGGGATGGTATAGACCTTGCTTCTTGTTATCGGGCTTATTAGTATAATAAGTTATACATCCTCTAATATACCATGATATATAATCTTTCATTTTTTTCTAGTACACATACCTTTGTAAGTTGGAAACTCTCTTCCCAACACCCAAATTTCTTGCGACCTTGAAGGTGTGAGCCTCTCTGATAAGTTGCAATCATTCACCTTTAGGAACACAAAGCTTGTTACACATGTAGAGTAGACCATTCCTGAAATGGTAGTCATCCTTGTTGTCACCTTGTTCTATATGAATTTGGTCCTATAGCTACTGAAAATAAATCCTTGATGTACTCATCTTCAATGCATGCCCCTCTACATGCATCATGGGTAAAAGACTCCATGTGCATCATAGTTCTGAAATTTGTAATCTTGGATGTGGGTGGCTATGAAAGAACATCTTCCAACTTGTTTGCAATACCCTTCTTATACTTTATGACCAAATGAAACTATTGTAAGAAACTCATCCATTTGTGGTGTCTAGTTTGTTGTAACTTACTTTGGGCCTACAAATAGTGGAATGGTTGTTGATTTATGTGGATGATGGTATCCTCTCCCATCAGATAGTTCTTCCACTTTCTAATAACTTCTACCAAGGATTAGATTTCCATGTCATATATAGGGAAATCGAGGACCACCCCATGAAATACTTCAGAATAATAGCAGATAATCCTTCCTCCCTACATCAGAACTACTCCCATGGAATACCCACATGCATCTATCTCCACTTCGAAGTGATTTTGCAAGTTTGGTAGTGCGAGCATTGTTGAAGTCACCTTAGTCCAACATCTAGGTACCTTTTTATCTAGTGATTTCCTTACTAAAAATGACATTAGAAGTTTACAAAACAAAAATACACTATTGAAATATTCAAATCAAGTAAACATAGTGAAAGGAAACCTAGAATCCAAATCATGCACACATAAATACACATATTTTTGGTTAGATACCCCTGGAAAAAAGAAGGAAGGAAAACCAATGCTGAGATTGATTTTATTATTCTAAAATCAGGGCTCTTGTAACATGGATAATCGCTCATCGCGAGAAATACAACTACAGACAAACCTGACAAAGTTTGATATTTTGTATACACCATATATGCATTATTTTCTAGGTATATGCACCTTTCCTTATATGCACATATGTACACGCGCGTGTCTCCAATGTGCCCATGTACATTTGCATAAAGACTATATGAAAAAATACATACGAATCAACCCTTTCCCTGTCTTCTCTTTGATGAAACCCACTTGCAAATGCATTTGTTATCTCTTCTCCTTGACCTAATATATAATCTCTCCTTCTCCACCTATCCAATATCTTCTTGAAGCATAGTTCTTCATGATCCAATCCTCTTTGTGTTGTCTCTCTCAACACAAGTTTTGTCAAGTAAAAGTGTCTTATTATTTACCCTATCCTTATTTTTATAATTTAGAGTTATAACCTAACCCTAATATCCAAAGTGATTAATGGTTGAGATTACTTATCATCTCACTTCATATCAATGGCGAATATTAAATGCTAATTAATTTTAGCATTTAAATAAATAACTCAACTAATTAATAAAATCACTTTACTTTAATAGTTAATTAACATAAATTAAAGTCAAGGATACAAGGCTTCAAATGATTTCCACATGTATAGACACATAGAACTGCATGGAAATACCTATCCAATTCTACAATGCATCAACATTCACTCTTAGCGAGGAAGGTATTCTGCACTACTCCAAGTTTGTCTCTAAAGAACACAAACTTCCCTTTCACCAAGGGTTTGGTCAGAATGTTTGTAACCTTCTCATATATAGAAATATACTGAAGCTTCACTGCTCCCTTCTAGATCCTATGATGATTGAAGTGGTATTTGATATCAATATGCTTGGACCTATCATGGAATACTGGATTCTCTGAGAGTTTGATACAACTCCTAATTATCAGAGTATATCACTGTAGATTCCAACTCCTGATCAATTAAACTTGAAGCAATTTGTGAATCTAAATGTATTCATATCTATCCATACTCACGACCATATACTCTTCCTCTATTGAACTGAGTGCTATAGAAGTTTGCTTCTTGCTGAACCAAGCAATCACTACTAATCCAAAGTTGAAGTAGCACCCCGAGGTGCTATTTATTTCTACTGCACTCCCTACCCAATATGAGTATGAGTATCACTACAAATCCAATCCATCTCCTCCAAGATACCTCAATCCATACTCCATTTTGTAACATCCCCCTCCGTCGTGACATAAATTAAGTAAGTAAATACAATGGTAATTTTTTTTAACAACATTTAGAACAAGTGGTACACGGCCAATACATATGTCTATTTTACACATTAATTTCTCATCCACATCACTTTATGGAAAGAATCGAATAACATTAATTTAATAATAGATCAACATATAATAAGTAGTACAACAAGAATGTCTATCCGCCCAACCTACCCTGCAAGGTTAGGCCCTCCACGACACATAATCAATCCTCAAGTCCAGAATTCCTCCAATTGATATTGACCATTTAAGGTCTCAAGACTGGTGACTATTTTGAAGAACAAGGAGGTATCTATTCCCATAACCAAATCAATTCTAGACTCATAACTGAAGTAACAGTAAGGAACTTGATCATAAATCAATTATATGGAACATTGTATTATATTGTATAGAGATATTATACAATTAATTATTCAATATCTATACAATGTACAAACTCTATAAGAATATAAGATAATTAATTATTCAATATCAAGAACAAATTTACCTACTCCTTAACATTACTACAAAATTTACACTCAATATTAATGAACTTTCTTTCCTTTAAGAATACACTTAGCAATTAAATTTTTCCACTATCTAAACAATTTTACCACACGATTATATGAATATCCTATAATGACTTCATAATCATTCCTAATTTACAACCAAATTTGGGAATGTAAAATTATAAAAAGTAATCTAATCACTAGCTCAATCCTTAATTAAAACATTTGATTACAAAGAGTCTTGAAATTGATTAATGAGTTTACCTTCTATAGTAAAAATGTTTAATAATTATTCAACATAATTTCATTGGCTCTTTACCATAGGATTATTAGTGCGACTATTATAGGTCTAAGATATTTATCTATTATCAATTTTTGATAGTTGAAACCTTTGTTAAGACTGTCAAAGCAGAACAAAAGGGTAAACACTCTGAAATACCAAAAAGACAGCCTTTGTTTATTGATGCTTCCTTTGATAAAAATACAAAGACATATATCAAGTTCAATAGAGAGCCGAGGTTACAAAATACCTCTATTATAGACTTAGCCAAAGAATTCTCTCAAAAAGGAAGTCTGTGAATTAAAAAAAAAAAAATCAGACGCATGGAAGCAGATGCAGAATTTAGCTTTAAAATTGATTCATGGGATAGGCAAGAAATCAAGGAGATAAAAGAGAGGTTGGATTCCATCCCTCCTGCCTTGGAAGATGCTCCTTATGAATTAGTTGTCTAGGAACAGACAGCAATAGAGATGCAAGGAATGACAGGTATGGAAATTATGCCTGCAAAATATCAAAAATATTATGTCAAGATTCAGTTAGAGATAAATCACGAAACATTTTTCTTGACTGCACTTATAGATACTGGATCTGATTTAAACCTACTGCAAAAAGATCTCATCCCTGCAAAATACTAGCTTCCTAGTTTTGGCTCAGCCACTGGACTAGGAAATGTAAATACTTCTTTTCAGTTTGAAGTTCCTAAAGGCATTCTAATTCTTGAAGAATATGCTTTAGGAATGAGATATCAAATTTCATATCTACCGATTGATTGCATCCTTGGTACTCCTTTTCTTTCTGCTATAGAACCACATGGTTCTTGCATTTGTCTAGACAAGAGACCGGGATATTTTATTACACTACATAGTGTACATGAAAATCCTTCCAAAAGGATTGAATTGCCATTTGTTTCTGAAACACATGCCCAAATAGCTTATTGCAGGAAAAGCATGANTTTGGGATGATCAACGGAATACTCATGTTACTCATTATTTGGCTGATAATACTCCCTGGGATATTTTTAAAAATAATTGGATACCAGAATGGTAGCTCAGACATTTAGAAAAGGTAGAATTGGGATTACCTGGATTTTCAAGAAACACTCACATAAATGTACTTCCTCCTCAATATATACTTGGCAGGATGCACCAGGCCGCCATTATTACTGCCAGAGAAAAGTTGGTTGAAATGAAAGACCTTAGCAGAATTAGGTCTGCTAATAAAGAATGGTTTGATCAGTAGAGGCAAAGATGGCAAGAAACCCCTATTTGGAACTTCTTTCAAATTAACAGGATGAGGACAATACAGGATTGGCCAAATGGAAATCTAGAAGAATTTTTTTTAACAGAGATTATAATCAATATAAAGAAATGTGGTTTAATGTTTGTCTTTGGACAAACAGATATAAATATTATTATTGTATGATAAAATTTGCAGACTCCTTCATTTTAGGGCCTGAACTTGATTGGTTGATGGAATGGTGGCACCAGTTTGGATTAAATCCAGTTGGAATAGATCCTGAAGTAACAAAAGTTGGCAGAATGTTCCTCTTCCACAATAGAAGGCTTGATACTATTGATGATCTCTTTTCAGAAGAGGAATATAAAATGATGTTTGTAAGAGAAAAGCATCCGTGGATAATCCAAACCAAGTTTGTACTTCATCAGGACGAAGAAAATAATGAAGATCCTGAACTAGTCAGAGACGTATATACCCAGCATTGGGATCCTCATATCTTTAGACACTTTTCTGACCATCCATTAGAATAATTGGTTTTTGTGGGTTTACATATCAAAATCCACAATGTAAATCACGAGAATTCATGTCTAAATGGCTGATAGTGGTGCCATTCGAGTTCTGTGGGTTTCCGTCATTAAACTCTACTTTGTACAAATTAGTCATTTCAAAATACATAGTGTGGTCATGTCAAATAAAGAGAATCTTGGAAACTCGGAGCACTTCTCTGACTTTTGGTGAGGTTTGACCCACATTTCCAAGATGCTCTACTGTTCAGCATGTGATACTTTACTTTATGTCATACATGAGTGTCCTCTGGTCGGAGAATCTTGCACAATTACCCCGTCATATCTACTGTTCTAAGTTTTCTTTCGGTGGATATGAAATAAAGTCATGATTTGGTCGGAGGATCTTGCACGATCACCACCGCCAAATATCAAAAGTAAAGATTTCGTGGCAGACAAATATGGCCACTTGTCTATTCGGGTCTTGGCTTCATAATGACTCTTCCTTCCCGAATTTGTATAAAAGAAGGATGAGAGTTCATTATCGGATATCTTCGATTCCCGAATGTGAGTCTAGAGTATTGAGTCAGTCTCTAAGCTTCCCTTCTGTCTGAAGCTTCATGTCTTTCTATGTTCATAGTCTGTAAGTTAGTCGAGCAAAGAGCAGTCTGCTCTAAGTCTGTGCATCTGGCACATATTGTAATACCCGAGTTATTTGCTCTGATTAATATAATATCAAAGTCTTCCGCATGTGTTTAAATCTCTAAACTGGGATTTCTTTACAAATCCCAAAACAAAATAATTCAATACAGTAGTACCAGACTGTGAAAAATTAAGTCCATCTAAAGAATGGCAGAAATTTATGACTGAAGAAGATAGTTGGATTTCCTTCTTTGAATGGAGGAAATTAAAACGAAAAATTGTAGTCCAAATGGTAGGAGAAAGCTATGAATCTCCTTCCCCAAAACATAAGTGGAAAAGCATTGATGGCAGTATTGTTGAATCAAATTCTACTTTTCCACCTTTTAAAGGAATCATGTTAGAAGATAATACTAAACAAGTAAAAGCAGTTCCTTTGTTGTTATCAGAAGAAGCCATTCAATTGTCTGGGATTGATAAGAGATTCCAGTCTATCTCTGAACAGATTAACTAGACCAATACTGCTTTAAGAGGAATGGCTACACACACTTTTGTAACGAATGAATATGCCCGAAAATATCAGATCCTAGATCTTCAAGTATCTACTAATACTATAGTACAATCGGTCGATTAGATACAAGGGAAAGTCACTGAAGTAAAGGATAAAATGGATTCTGCTTTATCAGAGATTTCCTATAGGGCCAGAGAATCTAGCAGAAACCATGAAGAAATTATGGAAGGGTTGGGTAATGCCTTTTCAACTATGGGAAAATCTTTGACAGAAATAAAATACAAAATAAGTCATCATGATAAACCCATTCCTAGCTCCTTTATCCTTCCAAACCCCCATATTTCTATTCTATCCCCTGTACATAAACCCTCTGAGATAGAAATTGTAAAAATATTTCCATTACATTTTCCTTGAGAAGAAGAACTACCTAAATCTTCTTCTAAGCCTCTTAAAGATCGTCATGCTTTAGTGACTATCAAAAATCCAACCTATGAAGACCTTCCACATCATTCTACCAGGCCATCAGCTCCTGACTTAGTTGGAAAGGGTAGGCTTTCAGATACTCAAACATTTGTTGAAGATTGGTTCCAAGAATGGAACATTGATAATCTGTCAATTTCACAAATAAGGTAGATGATTGACAGAATGTATGTCTCATACAAGATCATGTGTATGAAAGGGAAAACTGAAGTAGAGGCATGCAAAACAATCATTCAGTGCTTCACAGGAACTCTTAGCAAATGGTGGGAAGTCATTTCTTCTCCTTTAATGATTACAAAGATGGAAGCAGAGATCCTTAAAGATTAAGAAGGTGATATTGTATATCACACTGATGGAACTGCAGTGAATAATATGATTGGTGCTCTTACCACACTTATAATTGAGCACTGGTGTGGAACAGAGAATGAAATTGCAGACAAACATGAGATCATTCTCATGAATATGAAATGTAGAAAAATGTCTGAGTATGAACAATTTCATAAAGAATGGACACAAAGGATCTTTGAAGTCAAAGAAAGTGAAAACCTATTATGGAAACAAGTTTATTTGGCTGCCTTACCAAGTAAATTTATAGAATATTTAAAGATGGAGGAAGTATTCAAACTTCCTTACGAGATGTATACCTAGGGAGAGATATATTCTCTGGTAACCAAAGCCTTAATAGGACTGTGTACCAGCATGAAAGTTCAAAATTCTATGTCCAAATCTGCATATCTTCCTGATCAAAAATCTATTTGTGAACAGTATGGCTTATACCTTACAAATCCAGCTAGAAAAAGAAAAAAGAAGCCAAAATATTTCAGGGGAGAAAAGGGTAGAAAATGAAAAGCCAAATATAAGTATGTACCCATAACCCATTACTATGAGCCAAAATATATCAGGCTCAAAAGCCATGCTCATGAAGAAAAACAAGGAGTGGTTTGCTAGATATGTGGAAATCATGGACATTATGCTCATAACTGTCTAGAAAACACAGCCTCTAGAAAATCTAAAGGGAAATTTTTAGAACAAAAAGCAAAAGAGGCCCAAGAAAGAAAACAATTAGTCTTGAAGACTCACTGCAACAGATGTGGGGCAAACAATCACAACACCAATACCTGCCCTTATAATCCATTTAAAATAAAGGGAGAAGAAGTTCATCTTCTCCAAGAAGGATGTTGTTCTACTTCTAGTAGCACATCTGAGTTTGAATATAACTCAGAAAAAGAAATTTTGATGAATCAGTATTGTAACTACAGTAACCCAAATTTTTGTTCTTGTGAAAGCAATATTGATAGTTCTGATTCTGGATCAGAACCTGAAATACAACAAAAAATGAAGGTCTGTATGTTCCAGAATACAGGAGATCAAGAAGCACAGATGCTTGCCCAAATCAAAATCCTTCTTGAAGGGGACATGAAGAATTCTCTTCTTGAAACCTTCATTAAGACTGTCAAAGCAGAACAAAAAGGTAAACACTCTGAAGTTCCAAAAAGATAGCCTTTGTTTATTGATGCTTCCTTTGAAAAGAATACAAAGACATATATCAAGTTCACGAACAGCTTTGTCAGAGGCCTCCTCTGTCAGAGTATGAAGCTTGACTGTTTGCACTCTGTCTCATGCACTATCTCCTCTCGCCATCTGGTCTTCTAGTCTTTGCTACTCTCGACAAGACCAATATCGTCGGGTTAACCGCTTTACTCTGTTCGAACTATGAACCCCACCACCCAAAGTCCATCAGTATTTTGTAGTTTTATGTGAACCCTATAGCCTACTTTCCATGGACCCTCCGCACCTACAACTTCCCTTTCGCGGCCACCTGCCTTAGCAAGACTTACTACCAGTTCTCGGATTTCCCTTTATACCAACTACCAGTGAACCTTATTATCTAGATGAGAGAACTATATCAGACAGTACCAAGGAACATCGATTGCAAATATAGGCAAATAAGCGAGATCACAATGAGTGCATAATATGAGACAAACCGAGAGACTTCAGAGATTTAAACACATGCGGAAGACTTTGATATTATATTAATTAGAGAAAATAACTTAGGTATTACAATATGTGCCAGATGCACAGACTTAGAGCAGACTGCTCTTCGCTCGACTAACTTACAGAATCTGAACATAGAAAGACATGAAGCTTCAGATATAAGGGAAGCTTAGAGACTGACTCAATACTCTAGACCCGCATTCGGGAATCGAAGATATCCGATAATGAGCTCTCATCCTTCTTTTATACAAATTTGGGAAGGAAGAGTCATTATGAAGCCAAGAACCGAATAGACAAGTGGCCTTATTTGTCTGCCACAAAATCTTTACTTTTGATATTTGGCGGTGGTGACCGTGCAAGATCCTGTGACCAAATCATGACTTTATTTCATATCCACTGAAAGAAAACTTAGAACAGTAGATCTGATGGGGTAATCGTGCAATATTCCCCGACTAGAGGACACTCATGTATGACATAAAGTAAAGTATCACATGATGAATAGTAGAGCATCTTGGAAATGTGGGTCAAACCTCACCAAAAGTCAGAGAAGTGCTCTGAGTTTCCAAGATTCTCTTTATTTGACATGACCACACTATGTATTTTGAAATGACTAATTTGTACAAAGTGGAGTTTAATGATGGCAACCCACATAACCCAAATGGCACCACTATCGGCCATTTAGACATGAATTCTCGTGATTTACAATGCAGAGTTTGATATGTAAACCCACGGAAACTAATTATTCTAATGGATGGTCAGAAAAATGTCTAAATATATGAGGATCCCAATGCTGGGTATATACTTCTCTGACTAGTTCAGGATCTTCATCATTTTCTTCTCCTGATGAAGTACAAACTTTGTTCGGATTATCCACAGATTCTTTTCTCTTACAAACATCATTTTATATTCCTCTTCTAAAAAGAGATCATCAATAGTATTAAGCCTTCTATTGTGGAAGAGGAACATTCTACCAACTTCTGTTACTTCAGGATCTATTCCAACTAGATTTAATCCAAACTGGTGCCACCATTCCATCAGCCAATCAGGTTCAGGCCCTAAAATGAAGGAGTCTGCAAATTTTATCATACAGTAATAATATTTATATCTGTCTGTCCAAAGACAAACATTAAACCAAATTTCTTTATACTGATGATAATCCATGTTAAACAATTTCTCTTCTGGATTTCCATTTGGCCAATCATGTATTGTCCTCATCCTGTTAATTTGAAAGAAGTTCCAAGCAGGGGCTTCTTGTCATCTTTGCCTCTGTTGATCAAACCATTCTCTATTAGCAGACCTAATTCTTCTAAGGTCTCTCATTTCAACCAAATTTTCTCTGGAAGTAATAGTGGCGGCCTGGAGCATCCTGCCAAGTATGTGTTGAGGAGGAAGTACATTTATGTTAGTGTTTCTTGAAAATCCAGGTAATCCCAATTCTACCTTTTCTGAATGTCTGAGCTGCCATTCTGGTATCCAATTATTTTTAAAAATATCCCAGGGAGTATTATCAGCCAAATAATGAGTAATAGGAGTATTATGCTGATCATCCCAAACTTCAACAATTACCATGATTTTCCTGCAATAAGCTATTTGGGCATGTGTTTCAGAAACAAATGGCAATTCAATCTTGAATTTTTAATTCAATCAAGACATGATATTTCTGATGCTTAACTTGAAGGCTTTCATGTTTCTCTTCTTTCTTCTGTTCTGAAATATTTTCCATGGATTTCTTGATTTTATTGATTTCTCTTCCTAAATCAGATATAGAAAGAGTTTGTACAGGACAACACATAGGACTAGACTTTTGAGGAACTAACTCCCATGAATGGACTTGGTGATTTCTTTTATACCATTCATAAAAGGATATATAAATATTTTCCTTGTCCATAAAACATTTCCACTTTTGAGCTAGTCTAGTCTTTTCTTCATTTGAAGTTTTCTTGGCAAATTCTTTTGCATTTGGATGAGAGAATAAATCCCAATTTAGCATTTCTTTCATCCATTCTGATTTGACTGCATCTCTAATGCATCCTTTAGAAAGAAGAAGAAACTTCTTAATTTCTAGAGTAGATGGTCTTCTTGTATCCTTAGGAACATAAGCTTCTTTTCTTTGGCTTATTTCTGTACAATGGTCCTCTTGGATAACCAGAACATGGGAGTCATGCGAGAAAGGAATATCAGAACATTGAGGATGGGGGCACTGGTCTTTAGCAGTAGAAGTTGGAGAAGGTAAATTTGTCCTTGGATTATGATTTGCATGCTCAAATTGTACTCTTTCATTTTCTTCGAATGCAAAAAGAGTGGACAGCATAATTAGTTCTCCACAATCAAAACATTTTACTGCGAAGGGAACTTTTCCCACCTGGTTGGCTAAGGCCTGGAGTGAGGGATGTAAACAAAATGAAGGGGAAGGAGACGTAGAAATGGGTTGTTTACAAGAAGAAGATCTAAAAAGGTTTCTTTGGGGAAAAGAAATAACTGCAGAGTTTGAATTCTCTTTTATTTGGGCAGAAGTAATAGATCTTGGTATTGGTGCCCTTGGGGTATCAATGAACGAATCAGTGGGGAAAGATAGGTTTTCCCATTTTATGGTACAATGTTCCATCTTTTGATTTAAGATAGCTTGACTTTTTGCGCTCTGTCTCATGCACTATCTCCTCTCGCCATTTGGTCTTCTAGTCTCTGCTACTCTCGACAGGACCAATATCATCGGGTTAACCGCTTTACTTTGTCCGAACTATGAACCCCACCACCCGAAGTCCATCAAGCTTTTGCAGTTTTATGTGAACCCTATAGCCGGCTTTCCGTGGACCCTCCACACCTACAACTGCCCTTTAGTGGCCACCTGCCTTAGCGGGACTTACTACCAGTGCTCGGTCGTCCCTTTATACCGACTACTAGTGAACCTTATTATCTGGATGAGCGAACTATATCAGACAGTACCAAGGAACATCGATTGCAGATATAGGCAAATAAGCGAGATCATAATGAGTGCATAATATGAGACAAACAAAGAGACTTCAGATATTTAAACACATGCAGAAGAATTTGATATTATATTAATCAGAGAAAATAACTCGGGTGTTACAATATGTGCCAGATGCATAGACTTAGAGCAGACTTCTCTTCGCTCGACTAACTTACAGACTCTGAACACAGAAAGACATGAAGCTTCAAACAGAAGGGAATCTTAGAGACTGACTCAATACTCTAGACTCGCATTCGGGAATCGAAGATATCCGATAATGAGCTCTCATCCTTCTTTTATACAAATTCGGGAAGGAAGAGTCATTATGAAGCCAAGACTCAAATAGACAAGTGGCCTTATTTGTCTGCCACGAAATCTTTACTTTTGAGATTTGGCGGTGGTGATCGTGCAAGATCCTCCGACCAAATCATGACTTTATTTCATATCCACCGAAAGAAAACTTAGAACAGTAGATCTAACAGGGTAATCGTGCAAGATTCCCTATTTAGAGGACACTCATGTATGACATAAAGTAAAGTATCACATGCTGAATAGTAGAGCATCTTGGAAATGTGGGTCAAACCTCACCAAAAGTCGGAGAAGTGCTCTGAGTTTCCAAGATTCTCTTTATTTCACATGACCACACTATGTATTTTGAAATGACTAATTTGTACAAAGTGGAGTTTAATGACGGAAACCCACGGAACCTGAATGGCACCACTGTCGTCCATTTAGACATGAATTCTCATGATTTACAATGTGGAGTTTTATATGTAAACCCACAGAAACCAATTATTCTAATGGATGGTCAAAAAAGTGTCTAAAGATATGAGGATCCCAATACTGGGTATATACTTCTCTGACTAGTTCAGGATCTTCATTATTTTCTTCGTCCTGATGAAGTACAAACTTGGTTCGGATTATCTACAGATTCTTTTCTCTTACAAA
This sequence comes from Picea mariana, assembly GCA_032191745.1. Lineage (NCBI taxonomy): Eukaryota > Viridiplantae > Streptophyta > Pinopsida > Pinales > Pinaceae > Picea > Picea mariana. The sequence goes on from JASDQU011400801.1 coordinate 40,821, forward strand.
CATCATTTTATATTCATCTTCTGAAAAGAGATCATCAATAGTATCAAGCCTTCTATTGTGGAAGACGAACATTCTGTCAACTTCTATTACTTCAGGATCTATTCCAACTAGATTTAACCCAAACTGGTGCCACCATTCCATCAACCAGTCAGGTTCAAGGCCCAGAATGAAGGAATCTAGAAATTTTATCATACAGTAATAATATTTGTATCTGTCTGTCCAAAGACAAATATTGAACCACATTTCTTTGTACTGGTGATAGTTTATATTAAACAATTTTTCTTCTGAATTTCCATTTGGCCAATCTTGTATTGTCCTCATTCTGTTAATTTGAAAAAAATTCCAAGCAGGAGTTTCTTGCCATATTTGCCTCTGTTGATCAAACCATTCCCTATTTGCAGGCCTGATTCTACTCAGATCTCTCATTTCTACCAATTTTTCTCTGGAAGTAATAATAGCGGCCTGGTGCATCCTGCCAAGTATGTGTTGAGGAGGAAGTACATTTATGTTAGTATTTCTTGAAAATCCAGGCAATCCCAATTATACCTTTTCTGAATGTCTGAGCTGCCATTCTGGTATCCAATTTTTCTTAAAGATATCCCAGGGAGTATTATCAACTAAATAATGAGTAACAATAGTATTTCGCTGATCATCCCAAAATTCTATAATCACCAAGCTTTTCTTAAAATAATCTATTTGAGCATGTGATTCAGAGACAAATGACAGTTCAATCCTTTTGGGAGGATCTCCACTTATACTTGGTACCGTAATAAAATATCCTAGTCTCTTGTATGGACAAATGCAAGAACCATGTGGTTCTACTGCAGAAAGAAAAGGAGTACCAAGGATGCAATCAATTGGTAGGTCTGAAATTTGATACTTCATTCCTAAAGCATATTCTCCAAGAATTAAAATACCTTTAGGAGCTTCAAACTGAAAAGAAGTATTTACATTTCCTAGTCCAGTGGCTGAGCCAAAACTAGGAAGCCAGTATTTTGTAGGGATGAGATCTTTGTTGAGCAAGTTTAAATCAGATCCAGTATCTATAAGTGCAGCCAAGAAAAATGTTTCTTGATTTATTTCTAACTGAATCCTGACATAATATTTTTGATATCTTACAGGCATAATTTTCATACCTGTCATCCATTGCATTTCTATTGCTGTTTGTTCTTGGACAACCGATTCATAAGGAGCATCTTCTAAGGGAGGAGGGATGGAATCCAACCTCTTTTTTATCTCTTTGATTTCTTGTCTGGCCCATGAATCAATTTTAAAGCTCAATTTTGAATCTGCTTGTAGGCGTCTGATTTTTTCTTTTAATTCACAGACTTCCTTTTTGAGAGAAAAGACTTCTTTGGCTAAGTCTATAACAGAGGTATTTTGTAGCCTCAACTCTCTATTGAACTTGATATATGTCTTTGTATTCTTATCAAAGGAAGCATCAATAAACAAAGGCTATCTTTTTGGAACTTCAGAGTGTTTACCTTTTGGCTCTGCTTTGACAGTCTTAATGAAGGTTTCAAGCAGAGAATTCTTCATGTACCCTTCAGGAAGGCTTTTGATTTGGGCAAGCATCTGTGCCTCTTGATCTCCTGTATTCTGGAACATACAGACCTTCAATTTTTGTTGTATTTCAGGTTCTGATTCAGAATCAGAACTATCAATATTGCTTTCACAAGAACAGAAATTTGGGTTACTGCAGTTACAATACTGATTCATCAAAATTTCTTTTTCTGAGTAATATTCAAACTCAGATGTGCCACTAGAAGTAGAACAACATCCTTCTTGGAGAAGATGAACTTCTAATTAAAATATCAAATTTTAAAGAGAGTCCATGGTAATTAATTTGGGTTCGCTACAATTAAAAAGTGATGAACAATAGTCTCTATTCAATAAACATAGAGATGTGAGTGAGGATCTTGGATGGAATCCAAGATTTACCTCATGCAACTTCACCTTCTTAGAGTACAATTATCCACCGGGGTAGAGAGTAATTACTTTATTCTAGTTTGGAATTTAATTCACGCTACCTTGTCACCATAGGTTTATAATACACAAAGTAAGATCATCAACTATATTCATAACAAAATCCTGCTCAGGATTCTAATTAGATATGCCACAAAGGTGTGTTTTAGACTTAGATTAAAAATTAGTCTCTTCTTCCAACGACTCCAAAATTTTGATTGCAACAAAGAAATAGATTTTTTACACGGAACAATAACTTCAAAATTTGTGAATGCAATAAACTTTGACGAAAATCTTAATATTGAAATCTAGAAGGAAATGAAGAAACAATGTTCTTAAGGAACATTGAATTTTCATAATAAGCAGTGGTTGAAAAGTCCCAACCAAATTATAAGGTTTATAACGACCATACAAGATCAATCCATATTTTGAGTTCGTCTTGCGGTGACGAATGAAACTCAATTTCGGGAGGTGAAAATAAATTCCAGGAAATGATGCAAAGAAACACTTACATTCAAATAGACAACACAATTAAATAGAGGCTCAAAGAAATGCTTAAATTGGAACTTCAATTAAATCTAAACACAAGCATCAATGAACAATTTAAATTCAGATTTACAATGAAATAAATAGATACCCAACGATACATTAAATTAGAATTGCATCCAATTTAACCAGAGACCCAACGATACGAATACACCTAGATTTACAATCAACTTCAACAGATACCCCACAATACAAAAAATTCAGAAGTCCTTAGCTTGCTAGCGAACAATACAACATTTAAATTCTCTAAAAATATCAACTAAATTGTTGCGATCATACAAACTTCAATTGTGGATCAAAAATAAAAATTTTAAATCATAGACCATACAGAAATAGAATTTCGAGTTTTACAATGAGGATCAAGGCCACTCTGACGCAGCCCTCCTAACCCGCAGGTCAAAAGTCCACGTACATAGGATCTTTCTTCTTCTGTTGGCCTGAAGAACTCTCAACAATAGGCTCTTCTATTTCCCTTTCAGGAAATCTACACCCACAAATAACCTTGAGGAATTCCCCCCTTTATACTTCAGGAGATCGGACTTCGCGATTTCATGAATCCTGTATTCAAGTATCTTATTCTTCAAGCCCCCAGAACCCAAATTACCGAACTCGGATGTTCATTCACCAAAAGAAATCAATGGTTGTGATTCCCCGCTTGATCTAATGGTCAGCGTGATTTTCTCGTATTGGGACCTCGAGACTCTCGATACCACAATCTCTTGTTAATGCAAACCCCAAATTCTCGAATCCCGATATCAATTTCGGCTATTTGGCTTTCGTGAGTTCGCAAGTTGCGATGTCATGCAACTATGCTTCACAACTTCCAAAATCCTAATCCTCTATTTCCCGAAATCCTGAAAGGTCAACCCCTCAACACGGTTCTAGGCACTGGTCCCACAACTAGACTTTCTGGCTATTCAGGACTTCGCACTCGTGATTTCATGAGTGCTGATACAAGGCTTTCGGTCCCCCAAGTTCCAAAACCCCGAAATGAAAATCCACTACCAAATCCAATGACTCTTGTTGGCTTGGATCTACAACTCTATCTCTCCTGAGCTTGAACCCTTTAAAAACACTCGTCATAACTCACCTGCTACTCTGTGAGATATGACGGTTCTCGAGACTTCGTGAATTCTCCATGGAGAATTCCGACCATCCATTCTC